>JAFVLL020020216.1:0-125933 GCA_021397915.2 Tor tambroides | reverse complement strand
ACTGTTCATTATGGTGGCGCGGGGCTTTAATAAGCTTCTGTGAAAAGGCCAGATAGAAATGTTGTTTCCCTGTGACACCAGACACCTTATCAGGGTCAAATAACCACACATTCATTTATGCATTTTTGCTTCTTAATGAAATGCTATTGAACAGACAGATAAATGAGAGGAGCCCCCATTAACCGGTGATTAATTGATCTCATTTGTGGCGAGCACAACACTCCCCTCTTTTCCCTCTGACCCCAATCTCTGATTGTCCTTCACTATCAGAAGAGTGACTTTGAGGTTTTCCTCTTCGTCTGACTCTATATATCCTCAGCTCCAACTCGTATGTTTCTGAGGAACATATAAGAGGATTTGTGCTTATAAAAATTGAAAAAAAGAGAGGAAAGATTCATATTGGGAAAAGTGTAAAGCTTTATTCTCCTGGAGCACTGTCTGATCTGCTTTGTAACTCTGAGCTTGAACTTTTTTTTCTATTTTCGCTTTTTTCCTTTAAACCACTGTGTCTAATTGCGATGGCGTTTTTAATTAAAAGTCAGGGATGTGTGGTTGTTTGTTTGGAAAGAGAATTATCCGTTTCTTCCTCGGCTTCTCTCTCTCTCTCTCCGCAGATGCTATCTCCCATCTATCTGGCTAATGAGCGGGAGGGAAGAACCTGCTGGAGGACTTGTTGATATTTGTCCTTCTCTGACTGGGTTTCTGAGAGTTTGCGATTAGCGCAAGGGCACGTTCACTCGCTTTTGAAGCTCCAGGACGTTAGCCATCCTGGAAGAGGAACGATAAGGAGATTCTGGAGTTTGGGCTTCTCGGTCGTAAAACAAAGACATCGTATGTTGCTCATACAGAGCGGTAAACATTCAGTTTGGAAAACTTTCAAAGTGACCTTGTCCTTTGATGCTTTGAAGTTGAATACAGCTGGAAAGAAACTAAGAAGAACGCCCAAGTGAAACCGCTTTAGATATGTGTATCTGACAGCGGATGAGCTATAGCTATTATTATTAACAATAATCTGAATAAACAATACGTCTAACAAGTCAAATACAGTACCAAAAGATTGTAGCCAGATTTTTTTGGTTTGTTTCAGCATTGATAATAATAAGATTTATATATATATTTATTTATTTGAGCAGCAAATCAGCATATTAGAATGATTTTATATTAGAATGAGTAATGATGGTGAAAATTCAGCTTTGCATCACACAAATAAATTGCGTTTTAAAATATATTTAAATAGAAAACAGCTATTTTAAATCATAATAATTTTTCACAATATTAAACAATTTTACTGTATTTTTTATCAAAGAAATGCAGCTTTGGTGAGCATAATATCACAAATTTTACCATCCCCAAACTTTTGAAATTTTGTGTAGTTCACACTCTACAATAAAGTTGAACACAATTTAAGGCATCATGTATCATGAACTAATGATGAAAAACAACTTTTATAGAATTTATTTTGCTAGGCTAATCAGTGAACCTTTGTCCGTTGTTAATTCATTTTATAATACATAGAATACTTTACAATCAGTGCAACTTTTAACAATTAAAAACAGATATGTAGAAATAAACATGAACATTGCTCTTTATTTATTAATCCGCATTGACGTTTTTGCATGTTAGCAGTTGCTTTAATGTTAACAAAGAGCTTTATTGTAAAAGTGTTAATATTTTGGTGTGGTTTGTGGTTGTTAAGCAGCATAATAACTCTCATATAGATTGAGAAAACTGTCCATTTATATATTCTGGGTTTCAGTTCCTTTTCCCAATTTCAAGATAGGTGTTTTTTCTGTGAAACTTTTTACCATGATTTCATCATTTATTTGTTTACCAAGTAGACAGCGGCATCACTGAAGAGCTTGAGATGAAATATGAGGTATATGATGCGTGAAGAAAAGAAACATCAAGGTGAATATCACTTGAGAACAGTATATTTTTGAGAGTCATTTCCAATCAAGCAGTAATTTTGTCACATTATGCAAACATGTAAAAACAGATGATTTATTTATTTCTCTTTAGATGCATAAAATGCTATGAAATAAGGCTTAGCAAAACAAAAGGAGCTATTTTGTTACAACAAATTTTAAAATGTCATTTCCACCAGAGAATGAATAGTAATGTGGTGCAAATAATATTTGTTCATATACAGTGCCCTCCGAAAGTATTGGAACAGTAAAGACAAAATTGCTCTGTTGACTGTGGAGTCAAGACATTTACAAATATGATTAAAAGATGAATATGAGACAAAACTACAGAATGTCAATTTTATTATTGAGTGATTCAACACATAGATGTTTTACCAGCTAAGAAGTTCAGCACTTTTAGCGTTTCATCCCTCTATCTGATGTGAGCGTAAGTATTGGAACAGTTGCCTCACAGGTCTTTCTAAGTGATCAGCTGTGTCCTGTTGCATTAATTCTTCAGATATTAAAAGCAGGGAATGTGTCATATCAGTTATATCCATTACTTCTGCATTCTGAATCTTGCATTCGATGATGACACACACAAACCAGGATGAAGATGAGGGAGCTGACTTTGAGAGAAAAGCAAGCAATTTGGATGCTAAAAGAAAAGAGGAAGTCAATTAGAGCTATAGCAAAAACAAAGGGCATGGAGAAATCAAGAGTTTGGAAACCACCAGCAACCAACAACGACCTGATCGGCTGAGAAAACAACAGTAGTTGATGACAGACAAATCATAAAAGCTGTGAAAATGAATCCTAAAAGACGTGTCTGTAAAATCACCAACAAATTCCAGAAAGCTGGGGTGATGCTCTGACAATTTACTGTCCTCAGGAGACTTTGACACAGAATTACAGATGCTACACAGCAAGATGCAAACCTCTGACCAGCACCAACAATAGAAAGGCAAGATTAGAGTTTGCAAAAAAGCACAAAGGTGAGCCAGAAGAGTTTGCACATGTCTTGACTCCACAGTCCACAGCCAACAGAGCAATTTTGTCTTTACTGTTCCAATACTTATGGAGGGCACTGTATAAACGGTTTTATTCACAACTTCAAAAAGTCATTTTTTCCCCCAAAATTTTTGGAGTACATTTTACAAGAAATTGCTGTTTCAGTTACTTGCTGTTTTTTTTTCTCTCTGTAATACGAAATTTACCAAAATTGTACTAAATTTTCACCAATAAAACACAACATTCACAACATTTTTGTTTTTACTAAATTTAAAATACTTAGTCTTTCTACTTCAAACTTTCACGTTTAATTCAGTGTGTTACCATTTCTTTGTAACTAACTGTAAAATTTACCAACATTTTACCACATTTACCAAAAGTGAAAATTGTTTTTGCAATTTTTTCTTCTGAAACCTATGTTCACGCATTTAAATTTATTTACAATTTTTTTTTTTTTAACATTTTTTCCACAAAGATTAAGTACATTTTACAAGAAAATACTGTTTCAGTCTTTCTACTTCAAATTTACATGTTTAATTCAATGTGTTTTTGTAATTATTTATGACATTTACCAACATTTTACCAACTTTACCAATTTTCACTCTTGTACTTATCAAACCGGATTAAGTGAGAAAATGGACCAAAATTCTCAAGCAGTTGCTCCAAAGGAACTAAATATGAAAACTAAATTTTAAATTCTAGAATTCAAACTAATATAATAATTAACTAATTAATGGATAAATAATATATAATTAAAACTGACTAAAAGCTACACAAACAAACCATAAATAAATAAATAATGCCATTTATTTATTTAATAATACTTTAATTTTATTTTATTTTTAAATACAGATTCTCAGTGATCCTGTGTCTTAGTAAAGTCCAGCAAAAAACTACTCATGGACCATTGACTTTGATTTTCCCGGGCATCGAGTTCAGCTCCACCCATCAATCATGTCTCGCTACAGTGATGTACCTGTAAGAGAATTATGAATTGTTTGAGCATGTACATGAGCGTGTGTGTTCGTTTCAGCATGTGGGCCGAGCAGCGGGCTTGGTAGAAACAATCCCATGACATTGTAACAGCTGAGCCCCCTCATTTGGGGCCGTTTGGCAGGGCGTCAGGAGCACCAGGTGTCCCCTTTGCACCCAACGCTTTGAAGCGGGCATGCATGGACGTCCGACCTGGAAAAGACCTTTCTGTCAAAGAGAACAAGGACTGGGCACAGTGTGTGCCACACATGTGGCTCTCCGTTTTAGCTCATGCGTTTGAGTTTGTGTGTGTGTGTGTGTGTGTTTTATAGACTGTGAGAAATGACTGCAATCTCAGCTCGGAACCGTTGCTGAAAATGTGAGAAATGGTGGCTTAACAGCTGTTATAGACGGGCTCCTCTCTTTTTCACCCTAGATAGGTTTGTTTTTGAGATGAATTCTTTCAAGTGTTGTTTATATTCAGCACATACTATGCCTCAACAAAGTGTTCTGTTTTCCTAGAACATCCAGAGCCATCAGGACACATCCTTACCAAAACTATTATTTGAAGTGAAAATGGCTTTTCACCACATCATTTTGGTTTTGATGTGGTTCACTTAATGGTGTTAGATGAGAAGCTCTACATCACAGGTACGGTAAAGCACACTGAACGTGAAGTTCAAAGTTCACCCATTATGAGATTCAATTATGAGATGTATGTATGTAAAACCTTTTTTTTTTCTTCAAAAATTGATACTCGGTTTTTGTCTTCTGACAAAAATCCTATATTTCAATGCTATATTTCAAAACTTTTGCAAGTGAACACAAATGCATTGAAAAATAACGTATTTTTCAATATTTTTTTTTCCATCACCTGTTTTGTGTTATAATGCAAATGCAAATGCAAAAGTTTTGCGATTAAAATTTTCCTCCAGTGTAATTTTTTTCCTCATGATTAGAGGCCATATTTTGTGGTATTACTTTTGCATCACATGTTTTGGTTACTAAAATCATTGACATTTTTGTATCATCATTATCACCGACAAGCAAAATTGCTGATTTTCATCAGCAATTTTAAGGAGATATCACTGCATGACAGCTTGTAATAATAAATGCAAGATTCATTCAATGATATTGTATAAAAACATGACTTTTAAGGCCTGTACATATCAAGAACGATAACTATAATGATAACTATATTAGCGTCCACACCAATGGCTGATAACATTGTTTATTATAAGCTTGCTGCAGTTTTGTTGTCTGCTGCTTTAAATGCTCGATCTCATTAAAGGAGGGTGAATTCTGATTGGCTGTGAACAGGGGCAGAGCTACCAACGGTTTTGCCACCTTGCATTTGTAAGTTCATGCAAAACATTAGCCCAACTTGCATTTAATTGGCTTCTTTAAAAGTAAAAAAAAAAAAAAAAAGTGACAAGGTAGCTTTTTATGTAATACACCAGGTTCTGTATTACTTGAACTTCTCATTAAACTTTAGTTTGAAAGGCAGGTATTTACCCTTTAAGTATTATCCATGTGATACTCCAGCGGTGTCTAAAATACTTGTGTTTCTGCAACCATTACTGTGGCTGCTCTGCCAATGAGCAATTTACATTCTGTTTTCTGGCATGTCATGTGACACCATATGTTTATCAGAGCCTGTAACGCCATCAGACCTGACATGAAACATGACGTGAGGAGCTGAAGCTGGTTGTGACAGCACCTGACAACTTCTGGAAAGCTGCAGTCTCATCAGTTACCAGGCCTCTGCCAAACACCGATCCCCATCAGCGAGACAAGCGGATTCCTTTTTTTTTTTCTCCTCACCAAAGATGTCATCCCAAGCTTACATGGTATTTGAATGAAATTAATTTTTAATCTCCAAATCATAGAGCAAATGTTCAGTTTTCAAGCAAAGACATTTACTGTAAGGAGAATATGAGAAGATGGTTATCTTCAATAGTTCTGGGGCTTTAAAGAGTCGTTTTAAAGCGCTGTCAATGTCAGGTACTCACTTCCTGTGATTTTGAGCTGGTTTTGGCCAATGGAGACAATGTTTCTGGGGCTAATTCTTTTACAGTTATGAATATTGTAAAAGGAATCACAATATTCATAATTGTACACACACACACATACATACAACATCACTTTGGATCACTTTGGATAAAAGTGTCTGCTGAATGCAAAAAAAATAAATACAATTAAATTAAACAAACAAACAAATCAACTCAGAAAGACTTGTGATCTCATCTGAAAATATAATGTTATATGACAGTTAAACTAAAAAAAAAAAAGGAAAATTATGCCTTGGCTACTATAGCAACTAAATAAAATAAGTACTAAAATGGCTAAAACTAATACTAAAATAAATACACACAATATATTATATATTTAATTAATTAATACTAATTATCCTAAAAAACTAAGAAAATGTACAAAAGCTCATAACAAATTTACTGAAATAAAATGAAAACTGAAAATAAAAAATAAAAGCTAGTTCACATTAATATATGCTATATCAGTATACGTATAAAATAGTACTAAAATAACACTTCATTATATTATTATTATTATATTACAGCAAGTTATTTTGCTAAAAGATTACAGACTTTTTTATTTGAAATACTGTGACATGCACCAACTAATAGTGTGCAAAACAACAGAAAAGTTGCTTGTATCCATTTAGATTTTGTGTCCCTTTAAAGGGACCAGGCCAGTCAGGATTTAGCTGCTGACATGTTACTTTATAATGTATTTCATAATTTTACAATGGTAATAAAGGGCATGTCAGAATGTAATGCCAGTCGCCTTGCGCAGATTGTGTTCTGTGCTGGTAAAAAATGCAATTATATGCATTCATTCAGCTATTTAGCATAACATAACAAACAACGTCCAATCAAACTAAACTCAACAGGGTGGAAAATTATGTAGCCAGCAAAAGGATACGTGGTTGGCCAGCAGATATTTTTTAAATGAACTCATCACGACATCATAAAGTCATTGAATTAGTCTGATAAGGGTCAATCTGTGACTTCGCCAAACTTGGAGCGTCCTACCAGTATTTATCTCAATGTTTTTCTAGGGTTATTTCAGGACATTTCCGGCTGTTTGAAGCGTAGGCTATTGTGATATCTCAGATATTGTGATATTTCATGCCATTATAATCTCATCTTGTTCCTTTAAACTCATTGCACGCTCAAAAAGAAACTTTTATTATGACTAAATAGGCCGCTGACGTGCCCGAGTACAAAGGCTGTGGTGGAGATCACACAGGAACCTTAGTTTTATATTTTAAAACTCCTTCCTTTGTACTTTCAGTCAGTGTCCTCCGTGCGTCTCCGCACATTAATATCAAGCTAATGTTCCTTTGTACTTTCCCAGGAAAGTGTCATTTATCACGCTGATCTTTAGGAAAAATCCATCACAAGATCTTCTGGGTGTTAACTACCTACGCCTTCGACTGATTCTGTTGTTGCTCTAGTAAAACGAACCATCCTTCACACACACACATCCCATAAACTCATTTAGTCCTGTTCCCACCTTTAATGCAGTGATACATTTCAGTTCACTAAGTGTTGTTAATCAGAGTCCACTTAATAAAACTGCCAAAGTGCATCGCTCAGAGATCTGGGAGAGGAAGGTTCTTCTGAGGGGACTGGACAGTGTGTGACTGAAGTAGCCTTACATCTCTGGGTCTGGACTTCAGTCTGACTGTGTTCAGAGAGCAGTACAGTTCAGTAAACCTGCCTATACTGTTTATCACTGCCTTTTAATACCGCTCAAAATTAGCATTGAAGGTAAACATCAAAATGATTAAATTATATATATTTTTTACTTATATATATATAATTTTTGTTATTTTAATTAGTTAATTTGAATATATATATGTATTAAAATAGCTATTAAACCTAAATTAAATAATTTAAAATACGCATTTTAGATTTATTGCTGTTTCTTTATAAATACTGTTTGGAAATAAGTAATCACAATTATTTTGTTCTGTTGACAGCCATATAGTTTTTCTTCAGATTTATACATCTAACAATACTACTTGGGCAGAAAATATTTCAGTTGTATAAAAAGTAAATATTTTCTATATGTATGTTAAAACAAAAAAAAAAAGTAGTAAACAAACATTTATTTATTTATTTATTTATTTATTTTCAGTAATAAGTTATTAATTACAAATTCAGTAATAAATAAATAAATAAATACAATAATAATAACAATAATGTTATTATTAATTACAAATTTATTTATAAAATTGTAAATAATAATAACAATAATAATATGTTGTTTTTGTTATTATTATTGCTATTATTATTAATTACAAAGTTAGTAATAAATAAATAAGTAACATTATTATTATTATTATTATTAAATACATGTGTAATTAATAATAATGATAATGATTATATTATTAATTACAAATTGTATTATTTTTTTTATAAATTTGTAGATGATAATAATAATAATAATAAATGTTGTTGTTGTTATTAATTACAAATGTAGTTGTTGTTATTATTATTATTATTATTATTATTTAAAATGTACATTTTACATTTGTTACTGTTTAATTCTAAATACTAAATATACAATTATTTTTCAGTTGGCAGCCATATGGTTTTATTTATTCATTCAGATTTATGCATCTAACAATACAGTTGATAAAGTAAACGCATTACGTAAAAAAAAAAAAAAGAAAAAGTAAAACAAACGTTTTCATTCACCATTCCTGGCTGGTGGAATGAACTTCCCACCCCTATCCGGAACGATTTTCAAGCGGCACCTGAAAACTCATCTCTTCCGTCATCACTTGACATAAAAAATACACTTTACTTTCTTTACTAAACCTCTCCCTGTCTAGCTAGTATTTACTCTGAACAATGCCTGAAACGTTGTATTGCGAGCACCTCCTGTGTCTATTTGCCTCTTTATAATGACTCACTTATTGTATTCCTCAATTGTAAGTCGCTTTGGATAAAAGCGTCTGCTAAATTAATAAATGTAAATGTAAAAGGATAAAGTAAACGTTTAGTGGTTAATATTGTCCACCTTATATATATATATATATATGTATATTCCACAGTATAAATGTTAGATGTTTTTTATTATTTTTTTTATTCTCATATTATTATTTTTTATGTAATAACAATTTTTGTAATATTTAAACTTAGGGAAGGGGTCTCTTCTTACAAATCTTTATGAGAAGATTTTTGGTCCATAACAGCAGAATATTTGAAAACCTGCCTTTGTGAACCTTCTTCATATGCCAGTCCCCCTGGTAAGCTAAGGTAAAATTTTAAATACTAAAATAATTTTATACCTTCTGATTCCTGGAGCTGTTTTTCTTTTCTTGCTGTCTCCGGATAGTTTGCTCTCTAAAAGCAAATCCTTATTTAATTTGAGGAACTTTAATGCTCCTTGAGACACTAAATAATCCACAAAGAATGTGATTTATGAATTACTGGAATCACATAACCACAATTTTCCGATGAACCTCGATTACAGTGTCTTTGAAATGTTCTGTACCTGGAACATGTCACCCCGCCTGACAATTATAAGGCTGTGAGACATCAAAAACAAACAGAGAGCTTTCATATGCTAACAAAAAGGAACAGGTGAATACAGTAAGAACTGATAAGCCAGAAAATGTACTCTGCGGGAATGACATTACGGATGAGAAACACGGACAATGAAACGGCCAGAAGTTGAGAAGCTTTCTTCTTTCTTCATGACTTTGCAGTTCTTCTCGGACAGCCAATTGATCTTCTGATGGCTCTCCTACAAAAGAGCTCTTTGAATGAACAGAAAATTGTTTTGAGAGGTACAGTAAAGCTTTATAGTTAGCTTGGGATTCTCAAGATGTTTTTTTACGCTAATGGCTAGAACATGACTGCTATAACCGAGGCTTTGACATGAGCACAGTTGGAGTTCAGCTCAGCCAGCGAACCAAGAATAAGTGTTGAAAATACCTTGTAAAACCTTGAAAATGAGCCGACCCTAAGCAATGTGCTGGAACTGTCAGTACTAATAAACAGGAAGGATGAGTGTGTGTGTGTGTGTGTGTGTGTGAGTGTGAGAATGAAGAGACAGTATTACTTGTGTGATTGCCTGAGGTGATGGAATCTCTCAGCTAGTGGTGTATGACTGAATCATTCTTGAGATTTCAAATCAAATCAGTCAAAGATTTAAAATCATTTTTGATTACAGAATGAATCTTTAAAGTGATCGAATCATTCATTTGAAATATGGAACAGATTTGGGATTACAAAACTGTTTGTGTTTTTGAGTGAATCATTCTTGGTTATTGCCTTAATTTCAAATCAGAAATGCTACAGGTTTACATAATTTTGTATTAGAAAACAAAATTGTATTTTGATCAAATATTATAAGTGACTGAATCATTCTTGTTCATTTTCATGATTTCATATCAAGTATGGAATAATCTTAACATATGATATATATATATATATATATATATATATATATATATATAAATGTGTCCGTGTTTTGAACTAAACATTTAAGTGAATGAAACATTCTTGTTTATTTCCAAGATTTTGTAACTAGTATGTGCATGTTTGAAATATTTTTTGATTATGCGTTGAATTCAGGTTTTTGAACAAATCATTTAAATGAATGAATCATTCTTGTTCAGTTTAGTTTTCTAAACAAATATGGCACAGATTTGACAGATTTGTACTCTTTTTAAGTAAATTAATTCATCATCAAATAATTATTCATTATTCATTTCCCAGATTTTGGATATAATATGGTGCATGTTTGAATCATTAGTGATTATGAATCAGGGTTTTTGAGCAAATCTCATAAATTCTTGTTAGTTTCCTTAATATCAAATATGCTGCAGGTTAAAAAGCAGTGATATTTGATGTTCTTGGTATACTGCGCCATATTTGATTTCCATGATTAAGTTGCATATCTTGTCATGATTCGCTGATTCACTTTCATCATCCTAAACTTCTTTGCATTTTACAGATAAAAAGAACATCATAAAGAGTCAGAGTGACACAAGGGTAAGTAATTGGTGACAGAACATCAATTTTTTGGTGAGTTTTTTAATAAAATAAGATTTAATTTGATCTTAGACCAGATGATTCTTGTTCATTTCCATGTTGTCAAATCAAATACGGCACAGATTCGACACAGTTTTTGATTACAAAAGTTCAAAACAACATGTTTTCGAAAGAATATTTTTTGATTAAAAAACAAAATGTTTGTGAGAAGGTCTTTTAAGTGAATGAGTCATTCTTTTTCATTTTCATGATCTCAATTCCACAGGTTTGACAATCTGTGAATTATGAAATTAATCATTGTTTTTAAACATAGGTCCCACTTTATATTAAGTGGCCTTAACGACTATGTACTTACATCAAAAAATAAGTACAATATACTTATTGTGTTCATATTGTATTGCAAAACACTTTTGCTGCTATTGAGGTGGGATACGGGTAAGGTTAGGGACAGGTTTGGTGGTATGGGTAGGTTTAAGGGTGGGATAAGGTGTAAGGGGTGGGTCAACAGTGTAATTATAAATGTAATTACAGAAATTAATTAAAGATGTAATTACATGCAGGTATTTTTAAAATATAAGTACAATATAAAAACATGTATGTACACAATAAGTGCACTGCACCAAATGATTAATTTAAATGTAAGTACATAGTCATTAAGGCCACTTAATATAAAGTGGGAAACTGTAGTTTCATTCATTTCCATGATCCTAAATCAAATATGGAACATGACTGACTCGACAGATGTTTAGAAACAATGACTAGTTCATAATACATAAAAAGACACTGGATGCTGCTATACATTTATCAGTTGTTGAACAGAATCCAAAGATTTGAGTCTAAGATTAATCAAAATCCTTCACAAGAACAAATTAGAATGTTTTCATAAAGATGAACCTTAATGTCACAGAATGAGAGGAATCTGGGAAATAAATGGATAGGAGAGAGGAAGCACAATAATACAAATCGAATCACTCAATCCCTGTTTTTTCTTCTCGCAGTAAACACAAAATTACTACTGCAGTTTTTATGTGAATAAGACAGGAGAGAAATAATTAAAAGTTGTCTTATCCTCTCTTTATTCGCAGGTCTCTGGGAAAAGCCACTTCAGAAACCAGCCTCGTTGATACATATGTCATAAGCATTTATGAATCTAATTATCGGACCAATTCGACTGAAATGAGCAGAAGAGTCAAAGATGTCTTCAGCTGCCTACCATCCAGGGGGAAAAAAAACAAACAATGAATTTGCCTTTTTTTTTTTTTTTTACAAGCTGGGACATAAAATTCTTCTGACTAATTATCCTGGACCGTAGCACTGGAGTGTGAAATGAAATTTGATTACTGACAAAGCGTTATGTGGTGCACACAGATAAAAATGTGGGTGGCTGGCAAACAAATAACCCCAAACAAGTAAAATGAGGGAATCGTAAATACGTGACGACACTTCTGATTGGCCGCGGTCATATCCTCGGCTCTCGGAAGACGCTCAACGCGTACAAGTAGGCTACATAACATAATGCGATTGTGGCCGAGAGGCTCGGTCTGAATTCCTAAAGCGGTCATTTTTATCTCTGTAGTATGAATTATGAAAGCCTGATTATTCATTGGTGTGGCTCCACAAATCCACCATGAGTTTAATTCAGTTGTGCATTTAATTCCGTCCTTCTTGTTTCTAATTGCTCTCACTGTGTTTTTTTCCCCCCACTTAACGAAATTTGCTGGAGAACGCGGGAACGTTTAATCTGCACATGCCATCAGTGGGTATTGTCTTTCTGCAATTAGGCTGATGAGAAGATTTAGCCATTAGCGGGTTCATTACAGCAGCCGCACACCGCCAACTCTGCTGGAGCAATCAGAGAACGTGCTCCTCGCCGCTCTCCGGCGGGAGTTAAAACCTACAACTTATCGCAAACATGATGGAAATCTGGGAAGCATCAGGTCGCCGAGCCTCATGAGATGAACAATGGAGTGAGCTGATCTGATGCTAGTTTGTGGTTGCGTTGAGTAGCATTGGGAACTGAGAACGGCTTCTTATTCAGAACTTAATCAGAAAGTTTTCAGAAAGATTCTGTCAGTAATTATTCACCCTCATGTGGTTCCAAACCGTAAGACCTTCATTCATCTTCAGGAACATAAATTAAGATATTTTTGATGAAATCTGAGAGCTTTCTGACCCTGCATAAACAGCAACGCAACTGCCACGTTCAAGGCCCAGAAAGGCAGTAAGGACATCGGTAAAATAGTCCATGTGACATCAGTAGTTCAACATGAAATTTATGAAGATACGAGAATACTTTTTTGCACAAAGAAATCAAAAATAACTGTGCTATATTATATATATAATTATATTATAGATATAATTTGCGCTAAAGAAGATGCAGAAGAAGAACTGCTTTAGGCCCAATCCCAATTCTATTTTATACCCCTTCAGCTACCTCTACCCCTACGCCTACCCACCTACAAATTGTGAGTTTATATCTCACAATTCTGAGAAAAAAAGAATTGCGAGTTTGTATCAGGCAATTCTGAGAAAAAAAAGTCGTAATTGCGAGATGTAAACTCGCAAAAGTCACAATTTTGAGATAAAAAGTCACAATTACATTTTTTATTTTTTATTCAGTGGAGGAAACTGGCTTCTGTAATAACATGACCATAAATATGAACACACAATTGAATAACATAAAACAAATGATTACTTTTCATTAAAATCTTAATTAATGACAAAAATGCTTACATTTATTTGTCTTTTTGTTTGCTCGGGCAGCCATGTTGCCGCTGTAGCCGGTTTATGTTAATAATTCTCATACCCCTTCGTTTGTAGTGTAGTCCTGAAAAATCTTCGTTTGAAGGGCTATCTGGCCCTTCCCCCTACCCCTACACCTCCAACCAAAAAGAGGATCGAGACACTCCTATCTCTTCACGTGAACGCGCAAAATGGTGGGGTAGGGGTAAAGGCCTATGTATACTTCGTTTTTGTACGCGTACGCTAGCGTATGCATATAGTCAAACGCGTAGCCTTTCAAAGTATACTCCATTTGAAATTGTTTTTTGAAGTATTTTGTTGTCGCTGTCCGTCTCTTTAGTTTTGTTTTCTACTGTGAAATAACGGCCCGGGACAGTGTTGCCACCATGTGGAAAAACTGATTACTGCAAAATAACTTCAGTGCGCATATGTGACCTGAGCATACAAAGTATGCGCGGTTACAAAAATCAGGTGGTGCGGGTACAGTACTGATGATGCAATTCACTTCACGCCCACTGTTTCTTTTAGTTAGTTGCCAATGCAGCATTTCTAATTTTTGTTTAGGTTTTTCCACCTAAAATTTGTATTTTATTTCAGCTTTATTTCAATGTAGCCCATTTCTGATTACCATTTTACGTAGTTTGTGATTCACATTACCTAGTTTAGTTTACCAACAACAACACTAAAGTGCAACTAAGTTTCTAACTGTCTAAAGTTGCACTTTACTTTTCCAGGACTCTGAGGTGCATGAAGATCTGCAGTTTTGATTCGAGCTTCAAGGCGTCTGTGTATCAAGCCTCTATTTGATTCGGTGGCAGTGATGTGTCCCGGTTCTCTCCTGAGCACCACAGCAGCAGAAAGCCGATGTCTGTAACACATGACCTATGAAAGGCCATCACCATATCTGAAGTGACAATTTGACAAGGTGCTACTTCCTGAACTCTTCAACACCTTATAAAACAACAGCAAGGCCTACTCGGTAGAATAATACTGTCAGTTAACTCGATATCTTGCTGTGCTCTAAACAAATGGCTTTAGAATAAAGACAAACACTCTGAAGTTAAAAGAACAGACTCAAACCACAGTAAACTGTGTTCCAGAGGCTTCTGTGAATGTACTGTACTGTGCAGTGCAATTAAATGCGACGTGGCTTGGTGACCCCTCTGAGCTGCCACAGTGCTGACTGTTTCATTTACCGACAGGAGGTCACCGGGGGTCAGCCAGCATCGTTTGTACTCACTGAGAATTCATTACTTTGTGCTGCTACCTTGAATAGGAAATGAAGTTTCCGATAAAGTGAGAATTGAAAAAGAGTGGAGAGCGAACAGGGAAAAAAAGGGACAGCACCCCAGCCTTAAAAACATGCCTGCACGAGGGCCGGCGGAGGTTAACTCTTAACGTTTTTGCGGACTGCGACTGTGAAATCATGGAAATATCGATGGCAATCTGTCGGCCGAGCCAAAGACTTCTTTATGATGTCTGTGACAGGGGAAATTGGAATCTTTATCTCTTTTATAGAGCGCAGACGGATTGACTTTGGTGTGCCAAAGGCATCCGGCTTTGTTAATTGACTAGAGAGGGTGGAAAGAGAGAAACCTTTTTGACGTTTTACCTTTAAGAAAAAATACTTGTATAAAAAATATCTCAATATCCTAAAACAAGGTAAACTGACTTGAGAAGGAAAATTGATAAGACAAGATAATACTATTTTTACTTCATTATTTATTTTATTTTATTTTATTTATTTTTTTTTTTACAATTGCATATAAATATAATAGTCCTCCTTATATAAATTGGATTTCATCACATCTGTAATGATTCTAATGCTGTCCATTTTTTATTATTATTTATTGCCTTGTTTTTGCTTTTAATTCCATTATTGTGCTTTATTTATTTATTTATTTATTTATTTATTTATCAAAAACATTAAGATTATGTTCAAATTAAGATTAGAATAAATTTAAGGTTAAGGAAAAGTATATCTATGTATATGTATATATGTGTGTAGTTATTTTTATTCATTTATAAAAATGTTATTTTTGTTGTGTTGCTTTTTATTTTATTTATTTTGTTGTTATTTTAATTATATTTTTAACTTTTAAATTAATTTAAAAAACATTAAGATTAAATTCAAATTAAGATTAGATTACATTTAAGGTTAAGGGAAAGTATATCAATGAATGTGTGTATGTATTTATTTTTATTAATTTATATATTTTTTTTTAAATTGGTTTTGTTGTTTTGTTTCTTGTTTCTTCATTTTATTACTTATTTTGTTATTATTGTAATTTGAATCAATTTTTATTTTTTAATTAATTAATTAATTAATTAATTAATTTTTGGCCGAGATACAACTATTTGAAAATCTGGAATCTGAGGGTGCAAAAAAATCTAAATATTGAGAAAATCATCTTTAAATTTGTCCAAATGAAGTTCTTAGCAATGCATATTACTAATAAAAAATGAAGCTTTGATATATTTACAGTAGGACATTTACAAAATATCTTCATGGAACATGATCTTTAATTAATATCTTAATGATTTTTGGCATAAAAGAAAAAATAAATAATTTTGACCCATACAATGTATTTTTGGCTATTGCAACAAATATACCCCAGAGACTTAAGACTGGTTTTGTGCTCCAGGGTCACATATTCTGTCTTAATTAATATGAGGTCATGAACATTGTAAACATATTAATAATTATAAAATATTTAGCAAAATACCATTTAAATCATTTTAAATAGCATGCAGCATATAACACCACAGAACATGTCGACTTTTATGTCAGCTGCTCATGTATTGTGAATCCTGGCCTGCTTTTCAGAGCCTTTGAGAACTTCCTCAACAAATTCAACCGAAATGACTTAAATTGTCTCAAATGAGTCCCAATCTTTCTTTCATCCGGAATAGCGAGCATCACCATAACATTCAAACGCAAAAAACCCTATTCGTACTCTAATTGACTAAGAATCACGATCTAATTTCCGCCCTCGGCGACCGTCGAGAGACATGTGTCCTCGTTTACGGCGGCTTTGCTCGAACTCAGCGGTTTTACGCGTAATCCGACGCACTCGTGAAGCATTACGGGCCTTAAGCGTGACATTTGCGGGACAGAAGCCTAATTGCACCCTCATTCTGTCTCTGTTCTGTGCATGTTTGCTGCATTGTCGTGGAGTGTATCAGTGGCCTCTCCTCCTCCTCTCCTGGTGAGCTCTGGGGGCTGGCAGACTGGAGAGACGCTTGCATTAATAATGCAAGGCTGCCTGGAAACCGAACGCGCTGCAGTGAAGTGCTGTGTGGAATGCTAAAGAGGCATTTGTTTGTGTGTCGCCCGTTTGCATCCCTCCCCGTCCTCTAAAAGCACTAGTGCCACCATCCTAAGTTGTATGTGTGAGGGGACAAAGTGTGTGTACCTCAGCAGACGTGAGTTTCCTAGGGGCGGAAAATCTAGTCTCGCTCGTTCCATATGCGTCTTTGTTGCTGTATTGACAGATGAGATGTCGACGTGCTTTGAAGGTTTTGAGTGACAGCTCTGTATTGTATTTTAGATATTCGACAGTGTGAGCTGAAGAAAAGGAAAATTATCAGGCGTTCTAGCATCTTCAGCAACCAAGAAAATCTCAGTGTGAGCTTAAACATACAATCATAGCCACACACAAACACACATTAACCACATTGTGGGGTCTGTGGTAGGAGGATGTTTACTTTCCATTTACTCTCTTACCGAGGTGACTGATAGTATTTTCAAGCTGTTTTTCAGTGGTTCTTTGAACAGGAGATTTCTCTGCAGCTAACCTGGTGCGACGCAACAAGTTTCTGTTGTTCTGTTTCTGTTCATTTGATGCATAATGTATGAGGTCCTTCACCATCTGCACTCTCATTGGTAGCCGTTGTATCATATCACTGCTCATTTGCATAGACTCATCTTAACATTGCTAATAGCTTCTTTCGCTCGGGTTGTCAGTATAGAGTTATAGTTTTTAATTTTTAATGCATTTTTAATTATATTTTTCAGTTTGCACTTGTTCAAGTTTTAGTTTTTTTTCTTCTAGTTTTAGTATTTTACAGCTGGCAAAGTTAAAGGTGGGGTAAGCGATTTCTGGAAGTCAATGTTGATATTTGAAATCACCAAAACAAACATGCCCCTATCCCAAAAGAGTCTCGTCCCTATTTTGATAGCTCCGCCCCACACATACGTAGCCTACGCAACCCAGGAAACGATTAATTCTGTGAAACAAAGCAAAACCAATGTTACACCGTGTCTACACAGGACGCGAGCGGCAGGACAAAATACTATAGAAGTCATATTCAGTGATGCTGTCTATACTGGATGCTGCGCGGTGCGACAAATCTCTGACAGTAAACTGCTGCCTCGTTCTGTTTATGACGTGCTGACACAAATTTCAAATGATTTTCAACGGTCGCTTTATTGCGTCCAGTGTAGGCAGACTTTAGCTGTTGCGTCGCGGCGCGTCCGGTGTAGACACGGTGTTACTCACCTATCGGGAAGAACCAGAGCAACCTCGGCATCCGATCGCAGGCCTTCCGCTCCTTGAGTTCTCTCCAGCGCTGGAAAGCTGATCCAATATTTACACGGGTCCTACTTCTTGCCTTATCGTTCCGCAGACGTTTTCCTCTTTTGTTTTTTTTTATCCTCCATCTCTATCTTTTTGTCGCTCGGCTCGGCTGTTCACTGAACGCTCTCTCCTCCACATCATGAGTAGACACGCCCCTTACTGCTGATTGGCTACAAGTTTGTTTTGGTACTCGGCCCCGACTCAGTTTTCTAAAGCGTTTTTGAAAATTACATACCCCACCTTTAATGTTCTAACTGGTAAAATTTTAGCAAAGTCAAGTTTTATTGCTATCTAGTGCCATTGTAATGTTTAATGCATGCTGGTTATAAAAGTTTCAAGCTGTTCAAAAGTTTGGGGTCAGTTTAAAAACTTCAAAAGTGACAGTAAAGACTTTGACATTGTTAGAAAAAAGAAAAAACACTATTTCAAATAAATGCTGTTCTTTCAAACTTTCAGTTTCTCAAAAAATCCTAAAAAAGTATCACAGTTTCCACAAAAATGTTAAGCAACTAAAACAACAATAAGGAATGTTTCTTGAGCAGCATCAAAATAGCATTAGAATGATTTCTGAAGGATCATGTGACACTGAAGACTAAAATAATGGCTGGAATAAACTCACAGGAATAAAATTACATTTTAAAATATAATAAAAAAAGAATAGTTATTTTAAATTGTAATAATATATTACAATATTACTGTCTTGCTGTATTTTTAATAATAATAATAATAATAATAATAAAAATGCAGCCTGCCTAAAAATGCGGTGAGCATAGGAGACAAAAACAAAAAAACTTACAGACCCTAAAATTTAAGTGCATATGAAAGTAAAATCAATTTCAGACCATTTTTATTTTAGCTAGTTTTGAGGTTCTGAAAAAGTATTTTAGTTCCAGTTTTCCTTATGCTAATTTTAATTTTTTTACAGTTAGTAAAAAGAAAAAAAAAACTGATTTGTAAAAATTGGATTATTTTAATATAATAATTTCATTCATTCATTCATTCATTCATGCAAGCATTAGCTCATTTTAATGGATTTTAAAATGACAGATATTTCATGGAGTCTTGCAATTAATATAAGGTCATACAAGCATTATGCATAATAATAATAATTATAAAAATGAGCAAAATACTGCTTAAATAGTTTTAAATAGTGTACAGCATATCACACCATAGAACATGGCCTGCTTTTCAGACCCTTTGAGAATTTTCTTGATGAATTCAACTAAAATTACTTAAATTGTCCCAAACTAGCCCCAGTCTTCAAGAACAGTGAGCAGCGCCATAACATTCAAACGCAAACGCAAACGCAAAAAAAAAAAAATCACAATCTAAGAATCACAGTCTAATTTCTGTTGTAGCTTTCGGTAATAACAACAGTGTGCCAAAGATCATAAACTATCATTTAAAAATTATGTGGAGTTGCTTTGTTTTGTCTTTAAATCACTGTAAAGAGCCAGTTTGTTTACTCTAGACTGTACATTTTTATTAGCAAGATTAGAACTTTATGAGGCTAAATATATGAGCACTCCAACACATTTTATTACTGATTTAACATATTACTGAATCACAATCTTGCCAAAAAGTTGTGGATGTTTTAGTGTTTTTCCATTCAAGTAGATAGTATACAGATACAGTAGCTATTAGCAGCTTGGGTGCCAAAATGGCCATCAAGTAAGTTAATTTGCCTTAAAAGGACTTGCAACATACAGCTATGTGTATGCTCTAAATTGCTCAAATTGCGGTAATGACACTAATGACATAGGTTCAATTCCCAGGGACCATGTAGACTGATAAAACACCCAAATTCTCTACAAGTCACAGAGCATCTACCAAATAGTAACCAGCAACTGAAAAAACAACAACAACAACTCTGTTTTGCACCCAATTTGGGGATGTTTAATGTTTATTAAGCATTCTGAAAAAGAAATAAGTCCGGGTTGGTTTGGCCCACATACCCTCCTTTCACATCCCTGTATGTTACAGCAAATCAGTACCAATTAATCTTTACAGAGTAATCCAGCACACTGCATTCATAATCCACTCTCAGCCTTAAGCATTGTATTGTGCACTGCAGCGTTATCCATCTATGCGTTTCTAGTAGCCATCCCGGGAGGCAAAAAATATATACAGCACTTATGGCACGATTCCATTAATGCACCACTTTATTAAAGCATTTTAATATACTGAAGAAACACTTAAAAATAAATAAATAAAACAGAATAGTAATAAAAAACAATTTACAGCGGGAAGAGCAGCATATGATGTATTTTCCCTTTTTATTCATGCATTTGTTGACATAGGAACAAGACAATAGGAGCGTGCAAACACTTAGTATAATCAAGTGCTCGCCCCAGGACAGGAATATAATTCCTTAATGCCTTGCTTTCCATTTAAATTTTACACCATTTATAACCAACGCCTCGCAAGAGTAATGCTTTTTTGAGCGCTCGTGAATTGCACCCGCTAATGAACGTATTTTTAAATGTGCGCTTTATAAATTTAACCCACACACACAGAGACACGCGCACTATCTGTGGGAGGAGAAACACGCGGTCCAGCGCTCGGAGGCCCGCGCAGGAGATTCACGGCACGCCGCGGTCGGCGGAGAAGATTACCGAATTCTAATGTACATCCTGTGGTGTAACGCTATAATCACAGTAACCTAGATGTATCACTGGGATGAGCAGATTGATAGGTTGTCGTGAAGATGATTGCGCCTTGAGACGGGAGAGGGTGTTGCTCGCAGTCCGGCGGTACATTAAGTCGAGGAGTAATTTTAGCGTTATAGCGCGTAACGGGGTCGCCGCAGTTTAGTGCAACACTTCAGAGTCTCTCGCACGCACCGCCGCCGGCTCTAAAAGATGAGGGAGATATTAGATCAGGAACAAGCAGCGCGCACACATGCATCTGCCGCCTTTCTCTATGTTTCAGGGATGTCTAGGGACGATGGTGCATGGGAATCATAAAGAACTGAACGGTTCCTGTGTCGGTTTTGAATATTTAGCTAAAAGAAATGCAATGCTAGGTGTGTTTATACATTTTTCCCACTAGCTTATATATACTGTGTGTGTGTGTGTGTGTGTGTATATATATATATATATATATATATATTAGTGCTGTCAAACGATTAATCGCGATTAATCGCATCCAAAATAAAAGTTTTTGTTTACATAATATATGAGTGTGTACTGTGTATATTTATTATGTATATATAAATACAAACATATGCATGTATATATTTAAGAAAAATATGTTTATATATTAAATATATTTATATATAATATAAAATATAATAATATAAATATATAAATGTATATTCATGTAAATATTTTCAAAATATATACTGTATATGTGTTTATATATACATAATAAATAAACACAGTAAACATACATATATTATGTAAACCAAAACTTTTATTTTGGATGCAATCAATCGTTTGACAGGACTAATTATATATATATAATTAGTATATAAATTAGTATATAGTATATATAAAACAACAACAACTAAATAAATAAATAAAAACTACCAAAAAAAAAACTAAATATATATATATATATATATATTGAGAGAGAGAGAGAGAGAGTAATAATAATTGTCTAAAATTGTTGTTAAAATAAATTTGTAAAATAAATTGTCCCTTTTAGACTTGCACTCTATTCATTTACTGCTTGTTTTCTTAAAAAACAAACAAACAAACAAAAACTAACACTAGCTTTTCTAATCTTTTTCTATTCTATCTTTTTTCTTTTTATTTATTATATAATTAAAAAAACCCTTGCTATGTGCACTGTGTTAAGCTAACTGAGACTATAGCACTTGCATATCATTGCTCTTTTGCTGATTTTGATTTCTTCCATTGTCCTCATTTGTAAGTCACTTTGGATAAAAGCGTCTGCTAAATGACTAAATGTAAATGTAAATGTGAAAGTGAAAATTCTGTTATTAATTACTCACCCTCATGTTGTTCCAAACCCATAAGACCTTCGCTCGTCTACGGAACACAAATTAAGATATTTTTGATGAAATCTGAGAGCTGCATAGACCGCAACACAACTGAAATGTTTCCAGGAGTGTAGTAAGGACATCGATAAAACATTCTATGGTTCAACTTCAATTTTGCGAAGCTACGAGAATACTTTTTGTGCGAAAAAACAAAACAAACCAAAGATAACATAATTTATTCAACAATTCTTCTCCCCGAGTTAATGTCTTCCGCCTTTTTGGAGAGTACCATACGCGCCCTTTCCCCATAACGTAATCAACGTAGTTAGCTTTGTTTATGTTCAGGAGAATGCACATGCATGCTGAACGGAAACAACACTGATTACATTGATTATGTAGGGTCAGAGAGCTCCCAACATGAAGGTGAGTAATTAATGACAAACTGTTTGGGTGAACTAACACTTTAACTATGTTAACAACTAAAAACATATTTCAACCCATTTCATTCATCTTTTTTCTTCAGAATACTAGTACTTTGTTATATGTCAGTCAGTAATTAGACTGAGACATTCATTCAGGAATCAGAATACACTGGTTGCGCTATATGTTTCTGATTCAGTAAAAAGAACTGATTCAAAAGAGTCATTATGGAATTTTTATTTTTATTTTATTTTTATTTGACCTTTATTTAACCAGGAAAATCTCTCTGAGATTAAAAATCTCTTTCACAGGAGAGTCCTGGCCAAGAATGGACAGCAGTTCCAGTCACGACTTACAAATTAACACAACAAATACACAAATTTAAACAGTTAAAAACAATTACAAATCATTGAGTCTTCTTCGAGTGACCAAATAATCGATTTAAAATGTTCCATAGGCACCAAAGTTTGTAATTTCAATTTCGTCAAGGGCTCCATTCAAATGGAGCTGCATACATAAAAGCCCTTTCCCCAGTTCAGTTCTCACAAATGGAACAGAAAGAGAAACAGTTATCAGACCGAGAAAATATTTTCCCAACACTTTTCTTTGAATTAGACAACCTAGATACAAAGGCAACAACCCCAGAATAGTTTTATAAATGATTAAGTAATAATGAATTTTCCTTCTAATAGACAAAGATGGCCAGGATACTCTATTATACAGTATACAGTGATGAGTTAAAGGTTTACAATCCGATATAAATCTTAAAGCACTGTGATAAACAGCATCCAAAGAAGAAAGAAGTTGAGAGGAAGCAAATTGATACACCACATCGCCATAATCAAGTACAGGCAAGAAAGTTGCAGAAACTAACCTCTTTCTTACATTAAAAGAAAAACAGAACTTGTTTCTAAAAAAGAACCCAAGCTTTATTTTTAATTTTTTCTTTAGATTAGTTATATGAGACTCAAAAGATAATTTATCATCGATAATGATGCCAAGATATTTATATTCTTTCACTAACTCAATCACATTACCTTGCAAAGTCTGGAAAGGAATGAAAGTGTCTACTGTCTTTTTCAAGCTTGAGAATAACATGATTTTAGTTTTATCTACATTCAGAACAAGTTTTAGTGTATAAAGCCGAGACTGAATAACATCAAAAGCTGCTTGAAGTTTAAGCAAAACTTGATGTTTTGAGGGTGCGCCACAATACATAACAGTATCATCTGCGTAAAAATGAAAATGAACATCTTGAATATCATGATCAATACTGTTAATGTAGATAGTAAATAAAAGAGGCCCCAACACGGATCCTTGAGGAACACCTTTAACAATCTCCAATAGTCCTGAATTTTTACCCTCAGCCTGAACACATTGAGTTCTATTACTTAAATAATTTTTAAACCAAAAAATAACATGATTTGATAAGCCAACACTCCATAATCTAAAGTAGCAGTATTCCGTGATCCACTGTGTCGAAAGCCTTTGATAAATCGATAAAAAGGGAAGCGCAGTAATCACCTTTATCAACTGATCCCACAATGTCATTCAAGACTTTCAAAACAGCTGTTGTGGTACTATGTTTTTTACGAAACCCAGATTGATTACTCGATAAAACTTTATGTATGTTCAAGTAACAAGTCACTTGATCGCTAATAAAACTTTCTAAAATTTTTGATAAGACACAAAGCTTTGAAATTGGCCTATAATTATCTAATATAGTAGGGTCTCCCCCTTTTAATAAAGGAACAACAAAAGCTGATTTCCAGATTTCCGGAATAACACCAGTATCTATTGAAAGATTAAAAAGATAAGTTAAAGGAATCGAAATAATATCAGCTGCCATTTTCAAATAGATAGTTTCCACACAATCAGGGCCTGGTGATTTATTTGTATCAAGCGATTTAAGTGCTTTGTAGACATCAGGACTCTTGATGTGTACAAAAGTGAACTCCTCCTTTTTAAGAATAGTTTCTGCACTAACAAAGTCATTATTTGAGGACCGAAAATTATATGACTCAAATAAAGACCCAGAGTCAATAAAATGCTTATTAAAATGGTTAAGTATTTGCTCTTTATCAGATATGATAATAGAATCCATAATTATACGTGAAGGGAAATCAGATGATTTTTTGTTCCCTGCTATATACTTTATATTCTGCCAAAATTTTTTAGGATTATTTAAATTAGTCGTTGTATTTGCAATAAAATAATCCGCTTTAGCTTTTCTAATGGCAACTGTACATTTATTTCGAAGCTGTCTAAAACAAATCCAATCAGAATCCAAATCGGATTGCCTAGCTTTTGCCCAAGCAGTATCCCGCTCACGTAAAAGAATAGACAATGCTGTGGAAAACCAAGGGTTATCCCTGCCTTTAACTCTAAATTTTTTAAATGGTGCATGCCTATTAAGAACCGAAGTAAAGCCATCATAAAAATATTGCCAAGCAAACTCAACATCGGGAATAAGGAAAATCCTATCCCAATCATAAGTAGCAAGGTCTTGAAGAAAACATTGCTCATTAAAATATTTCAAACACCTTTTTATAATAATACGTGATTTCTGTTTAGGTAATTTTATATCTCTAACTGTGGCAACAACACAATGGTCACTAACATCATTTGCATATACTGAGGCCAATGAATATTTGTGTGGAACATTTGTAAAAATAAGATCAATTAATGTTGACTTTTTATAATCCTTCAAATTTGGTCTAGTAGGTGTCTCAACTAGCTGAGAAAGATTAAGAATATCACAGATTAATTTAAGACCATCAGAAGCTGACTGCAACCAATTCACATTAAAATCACCCAGAAGAAGAAGCTCCTTATAACCCAACGATGTCACTGTGTGCATCAAAGATGAAATGGCGTCATTATCAGCTGAAGGAGGTCTATAACAACCAACTACTGTAAGATGTATAGTTTTAGAAACAATAAGATTTAAAGCTAATAACTCATATTGTTTAACTACTGATTCGGAAAGTAATACAGTAGCTTCAAATCTATCCTTGACATAAATTGCTACCCCCCCTCCTCTCTTTGGCCTATCGGCCCTATGAACAATATAGCCATCAATACCAATAGCTTTGTCCGGAACGGATTTATTAAGCCACGTTTCAGATAATACTATAACATCAGCATTGGTGTTTTTTACCCAGATACGCACCATATCCAACTTAGGAAGCAAGCTTCTCACATTGATATGAATAAAACCCAAACCTGATCTAGATTTAAAATCAGTAGGAATATTAAAAACTGAAGTATTATCATTGTAAGGTCCGGGATTTGGTAAAACATTACCAGATATCAACAACATAAGAATTATAAAACTCCGTCGTCTAACTGTTTTACTTTCATTACTAACAGATGGAATCAAACATGTAGAGTGGTTGACAACGCTGATTTCCTTTCCTGTATGAACGGACTTTATAGAGTCCTCATACACAAAATTTGAAAATAACAACTTCAGTCGACAGTCCCTGAAAACATGAATGTTTGTGTATAAAGTTACTCCGACATCTGTCCAATTTATCCCTTTTAGGACTGTAGAGGTATCATAATGCAAGTCATACCTGTAGCTGAAGTTTTCCAGGTTGGATATCAAAACATCTGTCCAATTTATCCCTTTTGGGACTGTAAAGGTATCATGATGCAAGTCGTACCTGTAGCTGAAATTTTCCAGGTTGGATATCAAAAGGAGTAAGGCCAACAAGGCCACTCGATCAGAAGTTATAAACAGCATTGTCAAGCTACAGTCCACATGCAGCCCAGAAATCAAAATAAAGTCGTTAACCTCCAAATGCACGCCAAAGTCCACCGCGCAGTACGCGCACGTCCGACTAGATGAAATCAACCAGCCGGGTCCCAACGGCTGGTGATAATCGACGACACGATCCACAAGAAATTCCCACGGAGTCCACTGAAGCTCCACAACGCCAGCAGGACACCGAACTCTCAGTCCCAGTCCAAAGCCACGTCCAAAAAACAGCAACAAAACTTGAATCAAAAAACAAAACTGCCAACAAACACGCCCAAGCCGGCGCCGATCCACTTATAGAGACCGGCACCTCCGCCAGGCCGTGGGCAGACTCAGGAAAAGTTGGAAAGCTGAGTTTTTTTTTTTTTTAAATAAATAAATAAATAAATAAATTTCATAAAATAAAATAAATCTAAGGTGTGCTGAACACCTCTGCAAATTCACCACTACCAAAGTGAGACTCAAAAATGCACAGGACGCCAAGATTACTTCAAAACAAGAAAAGATAAAAACAACAAAACGTGTTAGGCTGCCATCTTGGATTGTTCGGATAACCAAATTGGCACATTCTGGTTGCGCTTTTTTTTTTAGTTCACTTAAAATAACATTAAAGTTGTTTATTCAGGAATCAGACTACATTGGATGTGCTTTAAGTGTTTTATTCACTAGCCCAAATCTCATTTATTCGAGAATCACTGGTTGAGCTGTATGTGTTTGATTCATAGGATCAGTTCATAGGAGTCATTCTTTCGGGAGTCAGACTACAGTATATATACTAGATGCACTGTTATTGATTCACAAAAATAACTTATTTCTAAGAGTAATTTGTTCAGAATCTGACTACATTGGTCGTGCTGTATGTGTTGGATTCAAATTATACAGTTTCAGTGTAGGAGTCGTTTGTTCGGTAATCTCGCTGTATGTTCTTGATTTCAGTGAAAAGAACTGGAGTGACTCCTCCTGGAATCTGACTACATTGTTCACACTGTATATTTTTGATTGACTGAAACAAACCTATTTCTATGAGTTATTCATTAAGGAATCTGACTACTGGTTGTGCTGTATGTTTGTGATTCACTAAAATGAAACAATTTATACAAGTTGTTTGTTCAGGAGTCGGATTATGCTGGTTACACTGTATATTTTGATTCATTAAAAAGAATCTGTTCATAGGAGTCAGTTGTTCGGGAATCAGACTATAGTGCATGCAGCATATTTTTGATTCAATTAAAAAAAAAAAATAATAATAAAAAAAAAACAGGGTCGTAGGAGTAATTTATTTGGGAATCTGATTATAATGCATACACTGTATGTTTTGATTTACTAAAAATAGCCTGTTTGTAGGAGTCATTTGTTTGGGAATCAGACTATACTGGTCGTGCTGTATTTTTTTTTTTTTTTGGGTTTAATTTGCTAAAATTAACCAATTCATGAGAGTCATTCATTTGAGAATGGACCAGATACTAGAATGGACCAGATACCAGATCCCCAGTTCACGTCTCAGACCTTTGGACCCATCTGTAGATCATTAGCACTGAACTGTAGCGTCTTGTCATCTGTTTCTTCTTCTTTTAAAGGGATGAATATTTCACTCAAAAGGGGATGTATCATTCAAGATTTAGTGCGAAACTGAACCAGCAGAGACTCCAGCCGCCTGTTTGCCCACAGGGCAGCTTTGTTGTGATGGGAGAGGATGCTAGTGTGTGTGTGTGTGTGTGTGTGGACAGCGGCTAGATAACAGAGAAACAAAGCTGTTTCAGCAGAGAGATGACTTAATGTGTGCAGACAGACAGAGTCACTGACAAACTGGTGCCGTGTGAAGTGGTGCCAAAACAGGGATAAATCTTAAATGTGCGTGCTGTGATATGTGTATAGTTTTTTTTTTTGGCTTAGTTTGTATGAATTAATGCAGGGCTCTTCAAACTTTGAATAACTAGCTTTAATATTTTATCATATTATATATATATTATTATTATTTATAACTATACAGTATATTATTATTTTCACATTATAATTTATTTATTTTTTTAGAATTTTCCCCATGCTGTTAAAAACTAATGCTATCAATAGAATGAAATGATCAAAATTACTCTAAAATATTAGGATTATATATATATATATGCCCTAAAAACATTTTTTTTCCCTCATTTTTTGCAGACCCCCAGACACCTCCTTAAAGCGCTTTGGAGATCCCCGGACCCCAGTTTGAAAACCCCTATATACTGATGGAATGAATAGAAAGCTTGCCATGTAAGTAAAACCCTTTATATGCATTTGTTGTTTATGGGTCAAAGCATTTTTTGTTCATTTTTTTTTTTATCACATTTTAGATAAAAATAGATGTCAAATAGATGTCAATATAAATGCATGTCAGACTTGGAAAACATTTAAATGTCTTACTATGATACTTTTGCACTGTTTAGGCTTTGAAAAGATCACTTCACACCAATTCTTATCACTTTCGGTATTGTTATGTATCGCACCATGCTAATGAACTGCACCAGACTAACACCTCTAAATGTGGGAAGGTGTCAGTGCTGAGATAACAGCCTGAAAACGTCTTTTTAACTCGATTTTTGTGTGAAGTTGTGAAGCTGAAGGTGCCATTCTGTGGACACCTTTGACTTACTCCGATATCTAAGCTATGGACATCCTACTTTTTCTTTTCGCTCCGCTATCTGTGAAAGATGACTAACATGTTAAATTTCGCACTGTAAATATCACAAAGGTTAAAGGCAACTTGAAAAAAAACCTTGCAGATGACGTCAACCGACAAAGAAGGTGATATTTCGATTAACGATTACAAAGACAAACATGATTTGAGACCATAATAAGACCAGAAACGTGTAAAGAAAGTGAATCGGGTCAGCTTTTAACATTAAAGTGGCCATCTAAGTGTCTTTTGTTCAGCGTGAGAACATTTATTATCACTGTCTGCCAATCCCACAGAAGCTGTCTAGTTCCAGATCCTGCCAATGTCGTATAATTAATTTAAAACGGGCTGTATAATCCTGGATTGATTCTTTTATCTGATTGACACTGTATTTTAAGCACATATGCTTTTTGATCTGCCAGAATGTATAATAAGTGTGCTAAAACCCTAACCTGAGAGTTATAGCTTTCAGACCGACTAACCCGGCAATCCAAGGAGAAAGAAGTCAATATGGCCCTTTTCAACTGTAAGTCAGTGGTCATAAAGACATTCAAATTATGGAGAATTTTTAGTAATGGCATAACAGCATGCTCAATGCATGAATCCCTTTTAGTGTCTTAAAACTGCAGCAAGATCACATGAGTCAATCTCAGTCATTTCTGTAGCTTTTTCTTCCTTTTCTAGGTTAAGTGACTTGGAAAAAGCATAATAACTTACATTTCTTATTCATTACTTATTTAGTACTTTAATTTTAAATTTTTATTTATTTATTTTTTCAGAGTGATAAAACTTTTTGACTTTTGACTATATAATAGTAATATGATGTAATAAAATAACATTGGTTTTGAAGTATGAATATAATTTGACAAAAAGGCACTGCACTTATTTAAACAAAAATACAGTAAAAATTCCAAAATGTGAAATATTTATGTACGTTTATGTAACATAATATATATAAACACACACACACACACACACACACACACACACACACACACACACACACACACACACACACACATAATGAACCTTATTGTAAAGTGTTACCATATGTGACCCTGGACCACAAAACCAGTCTTAAGTCGCTGGGGTATATTTGTAGCAATAGCCAAAAATACATTGCATGGGTCAAAATTATCCATTTTTCTTTTATGCCAAAAATCATTAGGTTATTAAGTAAAGATCATGTTCCATGAAGATATTTTGTAAATTTCCTACCATAAATATATTAAAACTTAATTTTTGATCAGTAATATGCATTTAACTTCATTTGGACAACTTAATAGGTGATTTTCTCAATATTTTGATTTTTTTGGACCCTCAGATTTCAGATTTTCAAATAGTTGTATCTCAGCAAAATATTGTCCTATCATAACAAGGCTTATTTATTCAGCTTTCAGATGATGTAAAAATCTCAATTTCGAAAAATTGACACTTATGACTGGTTTTGTGGTCCAGGGTCTCACACACACACACACACACACACACACACACACACACACATACATACATACATACATACATACATGTATATGTATATATATATATATATATATATATACACATATACATACACACACACACACACACACACACACACATACAGACATACAAATATATATTGTTTAAAAATGCTGCATTTGGATCCATTTTTTTAATCAAAAATACAGTAAACACAGTAATATTGCAAAATATACAAAATATCAATAATCAAATAATGTTTTGTACTTTTTTGTGTGTTTTGTCTCTAATGCTTTTGATCAATTTAATGCATCTTGTTGAATACAAGTATTAATTTTTATGTAAAAGCAAATGTAAACTGTCTACACATCACAGATATTTGATAATCAAACTTTAAAGCTGCTATCTGAGTTGGGCTGTTTGTCTGTTGTGCTCTGGAGAGAATCACATCTTACATCACTGGCCATCATTATGACTTCATAATGGCTCGGATGGTTTCAGCTCGAACCATTTACCCAGCCAGGCCATTCCTGCAGTGAGAGCAGCCAACTCTCATCCGAAAGGCTTCACTGCCAGAGGTTTTTATCTCTCAGCCCTGGCTGCTTTGATCCACTGATGTGTGGAGTGAAATATCTTATAGATGTAGCCATTGAGATGATGTCAAATATCAAAGGTATTCAATATATTACTTTGTTTTGTTAGCTTACAGTTGAAAATCTCTATATTCTGTCTTTGCTTTCCAAGATGTTTTTCCATCTGTTGTTTTTCTCCACCTATATTGGTGAAAGACAATAATTAGTGGAATTTCTGAAAAATAAATACTGGATTAGTGTAGAAATAAAGATGAACTAAAGAGAAATGGGTTGTGGATAAGCAAAGGATAGCAATATCCTGGTGGCAAGGTGACCATGTCCATTTCATATTAAGATGGCATGACATTTAAATGTCAAATTGGAGCCGCTTGTTTGTGTTAAACACGCCTGCAGATTATTTGCTGGTCAGGACGGACACACATGAGTGTGTTCGGTCAGCAGAATATGAGGTCTGCCTTTAAAAAAAACGACCACTTCCCGAGCGCAGTTATCTGGCAGCCGATCACACAGATGGAGCAGACCGAATCTTTGGGCAGCTGGAGAGGGCTGATCTACAGCCCTGGTTGTCCGTGGGGAGATGACTATCTGTTTTGGTCAAGTCCTTGATGTTTTTTTCTGATACAAGCTCCCAACATGCTTATATACCTTGACTGTGACCTAAATGATCTATAACCTTGATCGCATTGAAAGAAATTGATTGAGCTGAAGTACAGTATGCAAGGGCATAGGTTTGGTTTTAACACTGGTAGAGGGATTTTTTTTTTTAAATCAAGTGAAATATACATGCACCTCATGTTTTCCTACACTGTAAAACTGCTGTATTTTATATATATATATATATATATATATATATATATATTATTTATACAAATGAGTGAAATGAGTGGCCGCAGATTTACAGACTTACTAAAGGTGCAGTCAGGTTGTAAAATCCCAACGTGAGCATCTTGCACTGATTTTCTTTAACATTTCATGTCTAAATGCTGGCGAGAGAGGAGATGTGTGCAATAAAGTCCATGCAGTAATAGTAGAATGATAAAAGAGCACTCATTCCCTATCTTTCTCTCAGTGATAGTGTAATGGAGTAGGGCTGGTCTGTCAGCTCAGGTTGGCTGTTATGCTGGACAGTCTTTGCCCTGAAAACAAATGATCTCGCAGCGAGCCAGAGGCCCACACTTTTAGATTGCTGATTAGTACACAGGACATCCAGTCCCAAGATTCCCAGATCAAATCTGGCTCTGAGCAATGGTACTAACACGGGGCCCAGAGGGGCGGACTGAAGCTACTGTTGAAAATGACTTCTGAGGGCTTCAGAACACAGTGCTTGGGATTAGAACGGCTTCTGTGGCCTTCTGTTGGAGTCCTTGATTTTGAAAAATCAAATGTGAAAAGATTCTCAGGAGTGAATTCGCTAAATGGTTGATATTTCAACACAGAAACCTGAATAATATTTAGGTGTTGTTTAGGTGCACTAAATAACATTATTTATGAATGTGTTCTGACTCTTTTCAAAGCACATAATGAAATTAAGGTAATTGATAAATTCAATTAAATTTATAAAGACGACTGAAATATTTTTATTTTTTTGTCATTGTCATTTCATGACAAAAATTATAACAAAAACATACTATTTTAAATTAACAACTGTGATTGTAAAAAAAAATATCGGTAAAAAATTCGGTCTGTCAGTAAATATCGGTAAGTTTTTCTACTTAAAATGGGATGTTTAATTTTTAATTCGGTGTGTTCATTCAGTGTCATTCAGTGTATTTGCTTTTTTGGTAATAACTTGTGAACTTTGCTAGCAATTTCTGAGTGAAAAATGTTTTCATAGTAAATTTAATTTAATTTAATTTAATTTAATTTAATTTAATTTAATTTAAAATTGAATGCTTATTTTAGCAATGAAAACACAGCACAAAAATATATGATACTTTAAGGGATAGTTCACACAAAAATGAAAATTTGATGTTCTTATAGTCCCGCGTAGCCAGACCTCAGAATGACGGCTGAAGGTCTGGAATAGATGGCCGCTTTCATTGGCCAAGGCCTGCCCATGAGGCCAAACAACCAATCATAGTTCGTTTCGTTCAGCGTCACGTTTCGGGGCGTGGAAATGTCGTCACAATAACAAACTGGTGTGTGAAACTCTCGGATGTATTTTAAAGATTCTATGTCGCAAACTTTAAATATTTCACATACTTTTGAAAATCCAGCGTTTAGTTGACCCTGATAAGCGTTTGTCGTCACAGTTGTAGACACGACGGCTTTCTTCATTCGTGAGGGGGTTTGGCACCACGGCATCTTTGTTTCCCGGCAGACCGAAAATAAACGCGACACTCGCGTCTCCCGGAAATCCGGTTTAATTCAACCAGTCAGATGACGACTTCGACATTCCTGAAGTGTTTCCAGAAAAGTGTGCCATATGCATCAGACGTTTAGCCAACGTTCCGTGGGCATGACGTCTGAGGCTGAGACTAATCTGCTTACCATCATGCGCCAGCTGTTGTGTGAAAAAGCTCAGGACAGTTGGACCGTGCGGCGGATCAGAGGTTTTGTCTGTGTATGTTTTTTTTTTCTTTCAAAGCTGTGAGTACCATTGATTGACATTATATGACTGACAGACCACAATGGTTTGAGTTAAAAAGCTTTGTTTGTGTTCTACTGAAGAAACAAAGTCACCTACATCTTGGATGCCCTTGGGGTAAGCAGATAAACATCAAATTTTCATTTTTGGGTGAACTATCCCTTTAAATAACATCACAATCACAACTGCAAATAAAATATTTGAAAAAAAAAAAAGCCTACAAAAATTTGTCTATATAAGTATTTAAATTAAGGATGCATGGCAATAACCAATAAATGTTAAATATTAAAATTTGATAAAAATTAAAAAAAACAAAATGATTTAAATGGTAAATAAAGTGAATTTAGGTATCACATCATTAGAATGAAAAATGCATATTAATTTTAGATTTTAAGTGAGCGTTAAAAGATGGCACAATAATCTACATGAAAAAATGGCACAAGCATGCACAATACAATGTCCTATCAGTAAAATGTTCATCATATTAGAATATAAAAATTCCAGCATTGATCAGTTACCAATATGGTACTGATTTATCATACATACATTTATCATACATCATACATAAATTTATTAATATCCATCGTACTGTAGTTTAAACTTTAACAAAATTTTATTTGCAGTTTAAATAGTCATTCTTTATAGTGTCGGTTGTGCTTGTGGTAAAATGACTGTAACCCAAATCTTCTCATGGCGTACGACTTTAATCTGGAGTTATGCTTGGAAATATCACTTGTGTATGCCTAAAAGCTGCGTTGGCACATTTCGTGTTTCTGTGTTTGTCACCAGAGTCTTAAAAGAGCATTGTAACGCATGTTGCATTTTGTCACCTAATGTGGCATCTTCAGCACAAATGTCAGAAGAGATTGAGAGTGACATTCAGGAAGCCATGCTGAAGAAGACGACGCTGCATATTAAAAGGCTAGAAAAGGTTAGGCATCAGCCCGGGATTGAGGGAAATACTGGCTCCGCAGTCAAAAGGGAATACCAGGGAAGAGATTGAGGGAGAGATTGTAGCCCATGTTTGACAGCGACGCCTATTGAATTAAAAGAGTCGCTCGGATCGTTTTGAGAACTCAGAGCGGGATGGCGGGTGTGATTCAGTGTGACAGGTGACCCTGGATGACTGGGTTCATCCACAGATGTAATTGAATCATGAGGTGGGTGTGTTCGGTGGCGGGTTAAAGAAATGTTGTGAGATGTCAACTGAAAAAGAGGGAAAAAGTCAGTCATGCTTTACTTTTTCCTTTACAGTGTCCATGTTACATATACAGTATTGATAATCAATTACTGTAGTAATACCAATAACAATATGCAATTACAAACACCTCGATAAAATAATTGAACATTAAGCAGGCAAACATGTTCAGGGAAACTCATCGTCTGAAATAATGATATCTTAAGTTTACTGAATGAAGCCATTTTCTGAGCAACTAAATAACACAATTTCAGGGTATGCGCTATTATTCACAAAAACAATAACATAAAAAATTATCATCTTCATGAGGCCCTTAGAAGCGTTAAGCATTAAGCTAATTAGAACAAACAATCAAACCAAATAATTGGAGTTGGTAGATTGGAGTATTTGGAGTCTGTTGGAAAAAAAAATCCCACAGGACATTTAAAACAGTGAGATGTGTGCAGGCTTTTGCCGCCTCTCTGGCTAATTATCTCAGTTGGTTTATGAAAAAAAAAAAAAACTCATTTCATAGAGGGTTTCGCCCATGTCAGTGCTTAGTGTTTCCTTCCTGTTGCAATATAATAGCTTGTACAACTTTGTACAAGATGTCACAACTTAATAGAATGGGTTGGATGATGTGAACATTAATAAGGCAGTGAGGTGTTAATGAGGTTGAACACGGCACAGAAAGGCCAACAACTTTAAAAATGGACACTGCCGGAGGGCTGCTTCCCTCAGGAGGGGCTGACTAACTATATCCTGATAAAGATTGTGTTGCTGACAGAAGCTAAATTGCTCAGGTTGCTCTTTCATAGCTCAGGAGAATTCATGGAGCTCTCTGTAACATTTAGATCAACCGTTTCTCAGATAAAAATGAACACAGACGAGACCGTGACATTCAGGAAAAGCAGATCATTATTAGATCATTTGATTCTAAAAGAGTTGGGTGAGAAATGTTTGAGCTCATATTGAGATCTCTGACTTTTTATTGCAGATTCTGGAAAATCTGAGCAATGGTTTGACATCTAGAAGATGTGTGAGATCGCACACATGAGATTTTTTTGATCAGGAGAAACATCTCAGAAGTAGATGGCTCTTCATTTAATCTTCTTGCTGTCAATAAGAAACACTTGAGATATGAAAGAGATTTTGTTTCCTATGAGTGAACTCAAACATTTCTCATCCAATACTTTCAAGACCAAATGATCTGGATGATGCTTTCCAAATTAATTTCAGTTCTATATTTTTAATATATTTCAACATTTGTCTCATTTGATTCCATTTTAATTTGTTAAAATTAAATTGGAATTTTAGGAGAAACATCGGAGGCAATCTGGAAACTAAACTAAAAAGCTTGAAACTAAAAAGAAACCCACGTGAGAGCTCCATCAGTTCTCCTAACCATAAAAGAGCACAATTTGTCCTGAGGAGACACATATGAGATATTGTTCTCAGGTGAAACATATGAGAAACATGAGACTTACACAGAAATCTCCATTCACTGTTCTATATTTCACAGCTCTATTTTGATATATTTCAACAATTGTCTCATTTGATTCCATTTTAATTCATCATGGTAGGAGAAACATCTGAGACTATCTTGAAACTAAACTAAAACCATCTTGAAATAAAGACCTTAACTTGATGTCTAGGAGAAACGATCAAGATCTTTGACTTTTTGTTGCAGATTCTGGTTTCATGGAAAATCTGAGCACCGTTTTGACATCTAGAAGAAACGTGTGTGAGATCACTGGAGTCTTTTTCTCAGGAGAAACATCTCAGAAGTTGGTGGCTCTTCATTTAATGTTGTTGCTGTCAAGGAGAAACACCTGTGACATTAATGAGATTTAATTTTTCTGAAAAGGAACTCAAACATTTCTCATTCACTACTTTAAAGGTCAAATGATCTGAATTACACTTTGGAGCACTAGAGGAGATACATGAGGTATTGTTCTCAGGAGAAACATCTGAAGCAGGAGACTTACACAAAAATCTCCATTCACTGTCTGTTTAATGTGGTTGTCTAGAAGAAACAATCAAGATCTTTGACTTTTTGTTGCAGATTCTGGTTTCATGGAAAATCTGAGCACCGTTTTGACATCTAGAAGAAACGTGTGTGAGATCACTGGAGTCTTTTTCTCAGGAGAAACATCTCAGAAGTTGGTGGCTCTTCATTTAATGTTGCTGTCAAGGAGAAACACTTGTGACATTAATGAGATTTAATTTTTCTGAAAAGGAACTCAAACATTTCTCATTCACTACTTTAAAGGTCAAATGATCTGAACTACACTTCCATTTTTCTTTTTATATTAACATTTGTGTCTATTGTTTCCATTTTCATTTACCATAAGACATCTGAGGAGAAACATCTGAAACAAAACTGAAACAAGTAAATCTAAGTGGGAGCTCCTTTAAGTCTTCAAACTATGAAAGATACAGTTTTCCTGAGGAGACACATGTGAGATGTTCTCAGGAGAAACATCTGAAAAGCAGGAGACTTACATAAGAATCTCCATTTGCTGAGACAATGTTGAAACCCAAATGAAACTTAAGTAAGAGTTCCATTGGGTCTTCTAAAATATTCAACACTCGATTACAAACTTTGGTATCCTATCAAATTGGAGCAAAAGATCTCCTTTGGAGCACTAGAGGAGACACATGAGATATTGTTCTCAGGAGAAACATCTGAGAACAAGCAGACTTGCATACTGTACTCTGTTTGCTGTTGTTCTCCAGGAGAAACAGTTGAGATCTCCAGTTGTTTATTTCCTATAGGCATGTTGCGGCCCTCAAAAACAGGTTGTTTGGGCTCGTATTTTTTATAGACGCATGCATCCAGTCAGCGAAAACCGTGTGCGTGATTAAGCAGTCATCTCTCACAGCTGTCTCCACATCAGTGAAGCGGTTGCCAAGGCAAAGCAGGAGACTGACAGCAGCGGCCTGAACAGCAGCCACCGGCTCTTGTTAGGCTTTCTTAAGAGGCGGGAGGTCGGCATGGCCTCTCCTGTTGTATCTTCTGAGGCGGCCCCTCTTATTGCGGCTCTACCGGCGGGTAATTAACAGTTCACCTTTCCAGCCCAACAGGCTTGTACTGGTTTCCAGCAGAGGGGGAAGGTAATTAGACAAGGAATGGAGCGAGAAGGAGGCAAAGCAAGACCCACGGCTCCTTCGTACCACCACATACGGGCAGCGAGCGCTACTGTACCTGTGATAAACATTGGATTACGGGATGAGTCATTGGAAAACATGAACACATAATTTGCATGGAAGTGTCAAGTTTGATGACATGTTTGGAAATGTCAGAAAAAATCTCTTAATGAGTTTCTAATTAGTCTTTTTTGTTTCCAGTAAACATCTAAAATCCCTAAACAAAATTTCGAGGGGTGAGAACCAGAAGGGTGTAAGTGACATTTTTGGTGAAATGAAGATATATACATCAAATGAAAGCTCTTAATGAGCTCTTTCTACTGGCAAAAGTACTGCCATCCATGAGTGTACAAATTTGTATTATAAACAATTGAAATCAGTACACAAAGTCAGATCAAATTATGGTAAAGATTTTTGTTTTGGCTCTCCTGTAAAGTTGGAGAAACGTCACTTACGCCCTTCTGGTTCTCACCCCTCGAAATTTACCAGAAAAGCAACACCGCATAAGATATTAAAACTTTTTCATGTGCAGGTTGAAAATAAGTGTATTTAGCACTGGCAGATTTTCATCTAGTTTTACGCTTAAAAGTAACTACCGTATGTTTGCCTTTTTCCAGGATTTATATTTATTTTCACTGGAATAATTACCGTAATAATGGTTAAGAATAGGATTCTTAGGATGACCATTCTTTTTCAAAAATAATCCTCAAGGGAAAAAAGTATCACAGTTTCCACACAAATAGTAAACTGCACAACTGTTTTCTATAGAAACTTGTTTCTGCCATGGGATTAAAAAATAAACAAATAAATAATAAAGATAATTGCAACTAATTGCAACAAATCTGAAAATAAAAGTAACAATTGTGAGGTAAAAAGTTTTATTTTTTAATTGTGGGAAAAAAGGTCAGAATTGTAAGAGGAAAAGTCACAATTACCTTTATTTATTTATTTCTTTCATGGCAGAAACAAACTTCAAAATTGATAAAAAGAAATGTTTCTTGAGCATCAAATCAGCATATTAGTATAATTTCTGAAGGCTCATGTGACACTGAAGACTGGAGAAATGATGCTGAAAATTCATTTTTGTCAACAGGAATAAATTATATTTTAAAATATATTAAAATAAAAATGATTCAAAATGATGATTTTAACTTTTTAACTTTTATCATTTAATTAATTATATTAACTGTATTTTTTAATCAAATGAATGCAGCCTTGGTGAGCATAAGATACCTTTGTATGTATTTGAAAAAGCTTTAAAAATTGCAATTAAATCAATGGAACTTGAGAAATGACACATACCCTACAAAAATATTTATAGACATCGCACAAAATCTGGCGTGGGAGGATTTCAGGCCTTAAATGAGTACTCAAAGAATTTCCAGACCTATATGATGACAGAATTTAAATTTTTGGGTGAATTATCCCTTTAAAATAATCGGAATAGTTAATTAACTCTAAATTCCTTACGATTTGTGTGCATATAGTACAAAAGCAGACTCTATTAAAGTTGTTAACCGTATTGAAGCATATATAATATCTGTCAACAACAATTTCGAAGACCCCTAAATGAAAATGAAAGAAATAAAGGAAGTCAATATAGTCAAATAAACTAATAAAATAAAATATAGTCATCTTAGGTGGTACCATTACAGAAAAAAGAAGCAAGGTCACTAGTCAGACGGTGCCTTCAGAGGTTCATTTTTGTCAGCTGTGTGCTGGAACAGTACAGCGTCTCTTCAAAACCGTCTAAAGTACAGATCACACATCCTTCTGTTCTTCACACAAACCTGCAGGTTACTTCAGCGCCGGCCTGTCCTTGAGTTCCCAAGATTCCCTTTCATTCCGTGTCATTGAAAGAGAGCCGCGTGAATACCATTTAAGGTCCATATAAAACCTCCGGCTTTTTAAATGTAAATGCGTCTCTGTTGATGGAGCTTTCACATATGTATGAATTGAAAATTGCGAGATGAGGTTTCATTTACGTGTAGCTATCCCATCCTGAACGATGTTACCATGGCAATGAAAATATTTATGGTGGCGGGAACGCGCTCTGCACACCAATCCAAGCTGTATTCAAACCAAGGAAGCCTGGAGAAAGCTATCCGTTAGCGTTTTCGTTCGTCTCCATGACCGTGATCCTCCAGAAGTCCCTCAGCTAATTGAAATTCCGCATACAGTTTTTTTCAGCCAATCAGCTAAGCTGTAATGTAAAGAAGCCACACCCCTTTGCCTAGACTGTCTGGAATTGGGTTTTCATGCATTTTCTGAGGTTTTCGTCTAGTCATTTGCCACCCAGGTTTGTTAAGACAAACACAGCTTTTATTTTTCCAGAAACAAATATGATGACTGACTGACTGGAACAGCAGACGGCTCTTTTCTGCCCGTTTGAATACCCGCTGAACAGGCCTGTTTTGGGAACGACTAAAGGGTAAATATCACAAGCTAATGCTATGTTGGTGGAGCGTCAGATCTGTCTTGGAGTAATGCATCAAGAGAGGGATTTAACCTTGAGATGAGATGGTGCCAAAGATTGACTCTGGTTCAAAGGCCCTGACAATCACTCTCACAGCTGCTGAAAAAATGAATCAGTCAGTCAGTTGTTTAGACAACGTCAAGTTGCCAAACAACATTATTTTTTGAAACAAGACTTGTCAGACAAAACAGGTCTTTTTAACCTTGTTTTTATTTTTACCTCGTAGTAGCCGTAGCAGTAATTTAGGTGTTTTGTTTAACAGCTACTGGCAGTTTTAAACTAATAGTTTCCAATAGAATATATGAAAGTCACATTCAAAATATCTTGGAAACCTTTATTTAGTTTTGCTGCTTTCCACATATGGTTTATGTAAAGATTATATTGTTTTATCCTTGTCCTCTCCTCCATTTAAATGGGTAAATATACAAAAATCTATTTTAAAAATAGTATTACTGTACGTTTTAGAAATTATAATATTCTGACAAAAAAGAGAGAGAAAAAAATCAATTAAATATTTATGCTAATATGCTATTTCCACAATAACCATCAATTTTGACACTAATGATATATATATATATATATATATATATATATATATATTTTTTTTTTTCGCAGAAGTTAGTGTGCTTAGTTTCCTAGGAAACAAATGTGGCATGCTTAATATGAAATATGAGACATGATGTGTGAAGAAAACAAAGAAACATCACTTGTTAACAGAATTTCTTATTTTGCATAATTTCCAATAAAGCTGTAAAAAGTGCATACCTTGTAAAAAGTGTGAAGATATAGTTTAATCGTGTATTTAGGATACATAAAAGCTAGATATCAAATAAGGAATCGAATATTTGGTAATTTTATTTAAAAAAAAAATCATAGCACAATTTCTTCAAACAGAAAAGGCATTTCAGAAAAAATTACAGAATTCTTCGGGGATGTTTGTACACTGTTGGGCACAGTGTTATTTCAGTATAATATTTTGAATTAAATTAAATTTTTATATTTTCTGTTTTCACTTTAATTTTCGTTAAAGTTTTAGTAATTTTGTTGTGTTTTTTAAATGTTTGTATAGTTTTTAAAATTCATTTTTCTTTGTTTTTTTAACTTTTAGTTCTTTTAGTACTTCAAGTTAAACTAAATGAAAATGACAAATGTTGCTTTGAAAACTAGCTGAAATAAATTATATTTTTTATGTATTATTTCAGTTTATGTATTATTATTTATGTATTTATTTCAGTTTGTTTTGTTTATTTAAAGTAACAAAAATGTTTGGTCACTTTATTTTAAGGTCCAATTCTAGCTATTAACAAACCATTAACTATGTCATAAACATGCCTCAATAAACTCTTAATTTGCTGCTTATTAATAGTTAGTAAGGTAGTTGTTAAGTTTAGGTATTGGGTAGGATTAGGGCTGTAGAATATGGTCATGCAGAATATGTGCTTTATAAGTACTAATAAACTGCCAATATGCTTTACCAATATGCCAATATGGTTACATTTTAGTTTCAGTTAACTAACCCTGGCTGGACATTGTTAGTAGACAAAAATAGACTAGTAAGTGTGCAGAAAGTCATTTTTGCAGTTGCGTTTAAAGTTGGTTTTGTAGAGTGTGTTTCTGCAGAGCCAAAATCAGTCTTTTAGAGATTCTACGCCATGTCGTCGCCAACGTCCTTGTGAGTTTCTGTCATCACCGTTGCTGATTGAGAGAATGAGTGGGAACGTAACACGGGCCGCTCCGCTATTCCATTTGAGCTCTGATTTAAAGCCTGTTGTTTTTATACCCATAAATACCCTGAGTATGGGAGTGCACAATGCTTTATTGGCCGGTGCTGCTCTTCACCAGCAAAACTTTACAAGGGAATGGGTGTCAAATAAACCTAGTAATATACCGACCTTCCTCATAACTGTTGAGAGGCCATCCTGTGTGCTTTTAATTTATCTCATTCAGTGTACTGCGGCAGAACAAATGCTGCTTAAGCGACTGAGAGTGACGGACAAGCACAAGAAATATTCCTTTGAAACTGATACTTTGTTTAGAATGGGTTTGATACTAAAACCATTGAAGTGGTTTTTAATAGTAACAAGTAAGTCTGTAACTTGGAGAAATTTACCCATTAGCATGGAGAGAAATGCCTTTTGGCGACTGAATGATGTGGTTTTGACATCTACCATCCAGGGTTGTTATAGTAAACTAAATCTAAAATGATAATCATTGTTAATTACAAAAATGAAATAAAATAAAGCTAAATAAAATAAAATGAATTTATATTTTATTTTCTGACAGCCCTAAAATTTCTTAATAATAATAAAAAAAAGTATGAAACATGACAGATCTGCCAGAGGAAAGTCATTCTGTCTGTGGGGGCTCAATATTTCAGTCTTTAAAATGGGGAACCTAAACTGAAGGTCTCCTGAAGACAGTTCAGCAACAGCCATTTCCACCTCCGTATTCTTTTGCATTTCATATCACCAAGTGTCAACACCTTTGGGAAAGGACTTAAAGCAACAAAAGACATTTCGTCAAAATGAGAAACAGCTAAATATGGTGTGACATTTTCAGTAACTCTGCTGGTTGTCCTCAAAAGCATGTCATTGGGAAAATAGTTGCCCCGTCTGAGGTCAAAACTGCTGACAGAAATCAAATGCTTGAGTTTTTTTCTCAGAAATTCTCTCTCACGTCTTTCACTTTAGAAGCACTAGAGAATGTTCCTAGTACAAAGACATTCTACTGGAATCACATCAATGAAATTACTGCCAAAGACATTTATTGCAGAAGGGTTTTGATTTCATCAACAACGTAAATGCAAGATGAAAAGCTCGCATTATGATGGTAATGAAGTATTTTAATTAAAACACACTGTTGATAGAAATATGATGACATACATGTTTAAATGATTAAATGTTTGATCTGTAACAGTTTAGCACACATTGTCATCTTGCACATTCCATTCACAAATCATGTATATATATATATATATTAATATGTCACAGGCTGTTTTTTCTCTGGCAGTTCTGAAATGGTGACAAAGCTGCTTGTAAATTAATTTATCATACATTTTTTTAATGATAAATTTCAAGTATTTTTAATTGCTAAATATGTAACTACAATTATAAGAAAAATAATGTAATATTTCACAAGTGTAACCTCATATCTCATAATTTGACATATCTCATAATTTGATAAAATAATATTATATATATATATATATATATATATATATATATATATATATATATATTAGTGCTGTCAATTAAATTTTTTAAAACTAATTAATCACACATTTTTTTCTGAAATTAATCATGGTTAATTACGATTAATCTCACCTAACATTAAAGTTTTTAAATATATTTTTATATTGTAATAATTTCATGTACAATCTTTAAATTAATGTTCAAACAACATAAAGAGTATATTTTAAATATTTTTTTTAGTGGCATATTTTTATGACTGAAGCCGAGTGTCAGTGATACCAGTACTGTTGTCTCTGTGAAACTGAACATTGACTATAGCCATTCAACATTACAGAATAAATGACAGCTATAAATTTTAACATTTACTAGACTTTAAAAAAATAACAACTTTTAATTTAACTTCAAACAATCTTCACATAAACCCATTATAATGAAAGTCATATTTAGCTACATATGTCCTTCAGCAAGTAGGAAATATACAGAAATTGAATAAAGTTATCAAACACTAAATTCAACATTAAATATAGATGAATCCTTAAAGCTACAAAAGTTATTGATTTCCTCTTTTTTCTGTTATTAACAGAAATCACAGCAGCTGGGTTATTAGGGTTTTTGGCTGCTATTACTTTAAGAGCTGCCGCTGCTAAACATGATGTGGATCTGACACGCATTGTGTTTTCTCATGACCTTTTATATAATTGCGCTTTAATATGAAATGATATACAGAGCACCGGCGCATTCGTGTGTGCAATTGGAGAGCCGTGCTACGAGCGCAATCTGCATATCGGCTGAAAGGAGAGGAAAATTCGTTTTTACTGACATATGGCCTGAAACATCTCATCTGGCCACAGTTCACTGTTGTTCTACTGAAGCTCCACATCACCTGTACCATTTCCGTGCTCATCTGACTCGCACCTGCCACTGAGGCAAAGTGGAGTTATTGAATAATAAATTTTTTATTATAATAAAATTTATTATTATAGTCTAAGAAAAAAAAAGTCACTTGGTACATAAAGTCCCTCTGCATGTGTTCATTTGTGCTCTGCTGGTTTGAGCTCTTTGAAATGCCTCAGCCAGTCAAGCCTAAAATGGGCATTTGTCCCCTCACAAACTGCACATCCTGTAGTCTGACATAATAATTATTCAGATCAACCGCATTGTATTTTAAATGCTAATTTCTCTTCTTGATTTGCCTGCTGCTGAGTTCAGTGCAGCACAGTATGACACTGATCTAATCTCTAAACGTTATACGGCAGGTTACTTCACATAGCAGCGGGAAACAGATTGCATCAAACATCTGATTGGATGCTAACGTGGTGACTTGGTTCGCTTTGATTTCAGTGACGACAATGTAAATATGTATCTAACAATACCAGCTGTGAGTACAAATGTAAATGCATGGCGATGAGTTAATAATGTAGGAGTCAGTGCACCGATGCAATATGACTAGTGGTGTCTATTTCAGCTGTGGCACTGTAAAACTGTAAAATGTTAGCTTGCTACAGCCCTTGACGTCAGGTTATCTACTTGTTTTCCTGCCAGTTCTTCAGGTAGATAAGATGTTTTTCCTTTAACGTTACATCAAGGGCAAAAAATAAAATCAAACAGATGAATATGGCCATTTGCAGAATGCAATTTGAAACGAAAGCAAAAACAATTTCAGTCATTTTATGCACAACTGTGCAAGCACTTGCTCTCTCAACTCAATGGTTACAGTATATTTTCTCAAATGAATAGAGTCGGCCTTTAAAATTGGTCTTCCATTAGGTGAAAGGACTGGAGGATAGCAGGTACAAACACTGCAATCAGATCCTTCCCTCCATTTTTGCACGTTGACGCAGTATGCTGCTTTTCAGATGCTGTTTACTGCCGCAACGTGAGCTGAGGAGTACAGATCCAATGACGTGTGATGAGGTGCCACGCTGACCGCTTTGCTTTGACACATGAAGCTAATTTCACAACACCCGCTGGCGTACGGGACACCCTGACCCTCACGTGGGCCCCCTCGTGGTATTATTGTCTAGCACAGTTTATAAGCCACATATACACACAGCAGGAAAAAAAATAAAAATAATAAAGATCTGTAGGAAAACTGATGTATGGTAATGTGCGGAAGCTCTCATTATGCCTCATTATGATAAATTGAAATCCTGTATGGAAGCATGTTTCTGCTAAAAAAAAAAAAATAAAATAAAAAAATAAAAAAATAAATAAATAAATAGGTGAGTTTTAAATAAGAAACAGTCACATTGAAAGTCACAATTTCAACATAGAAATGACCAAATTTGAGGTATAATGACACTTCGCAAAAAACCCGCCGTCCTTAGTTACTGTTGCTATGTCCGACAAGCCATGCCACTCTCACACTACACATCATGTTCTCACGCAGTAAAAAATACATCGCAGAGCAAAGAGGAAACTGACAAAATGCTGACAGACAAGAGAGAGCAGGTTACTTCTGGTATGAAGCAAGATCTCAGCTTTCAAATTTTGTAATTTTTCTTTAAGAAATTAAAACAATAAATACTGTTTTGTGGCTCTTTAATGTGTCGTGACAAATCGCTGCACCACCTCAGTTCAAGCGGCACGTGAACTGATCATCTTTTCATTACTTAAAGCATTAAATAAATACGAATGAACATCAGAACGTATTTTAATTCAACTGCCAAAAGACGTCAATACACAATTTTTCATGTCCATCGAAGTTAACCTACTCTCCTGTCTGATTTGTTTGTCGGACTAGATGGCGGATTCGGCAATATGATTAGTCAGATCACCTTTGCGAATGATTAATTATGAGAAAAAAAAAATCATCATTGGGATAAAGTCGTAGTTGCGATAAATTATTAAGTCGCAAATATAATTGCATTTGGAGTTTCTTATGAAAAAAGTGTGATTTACATTTGTGACAAAAAAAAAAACTATTTTTGAGATATAATGTCATAATTCTGAGATATAAAAGTATAAAGTGGATTTTTTGGATTTAATTCACAATTATGAGAACAAAAGTTGCAATTCGGATAGTCGCAAATATACAGTAGTCAACATGTGAAGTGGATCAAAAAGCTTAATCAAAGTTGTCCTAAGACAAGAACACATTTTGGTTTTAGGACAACTTTGATGAAAGGTTTTGATCCACTTCAAATGTTGACTATTGTAGTGGCAATCACAAACCCGTGTTTTCTCTTAAAAATAATAGTTTCAAAGAAGAAATAGTTACAATTGTGAGAAATATGCATATAAATTTCAAGATATAAATTCTTAATTATGAGGTATATAAAAAGCAGAAAGAATAGCAACTGTGAAAAATAAAGTCACGATTCTAGTTGTAATTGTAGTTACCATTACAAGAAAAAAAAATAAAAAATTCAAAATCTAAAAGAATTATCCAAAAATGTGTCACTGGCCCACAGAAAAGACATAGTTTTAAAACAATAGAGTTCATATTGGCTGCATAAAGTGTGTATCTTCTTCCAAAATACTATTACACTCTGAATATCAGATATTTGAACTCACTGATTACAGCTCAGATAAAAAGCTTAAACGTGACATCACTACCAGTGGGCGGAGCCTGACATTTAAAGCCGCAGGTTCCTTACACAAATCCACCAAACACTGCTAGACATGAATCGGTTTAACTTCACACACAGAAGCAGTTCATTTCCTGTCTCATATGTCCCTCAACACATAAAAGCACATAATATCCAGGATGCAGTGGAGGTGTTTCAATGCCGTCATAACTGTAATTTATCATGGCCACATTCCTTTCTCTCTCTTTTTTCCCTCACTCCCACACATCGAAACACTCCCACACATCCCATGTTCCTCAGCAAATGTCTCCCACAGACATTATTCATGTCAAACCGTCAATCATTTTCATAATAAACAAGACACCACAATATGGACCGTGGAGGTTAATATAATAACGGTCTGTCCGTCAATAGCACTGATTGAGCGTTTGTTTAACCAGCAGGGGTCAGTGTGGTCTCATACACACATGCACACGCTCACACACACACACACACACACACACACACACGTACAGTACTGTGAGGCAGTCGAAGCCAAACGTGGCCCTCTTAACAGATGCCCTGTGTGAAATAATTCATACCGAAGCCTCATCCAGCACAATGGCCTCCACGTCTCTGCTGAATCTCTGAGTTCAGTGTTGAAGGCGCTCGGAGCTCAGTCTCTCCCTCCTCTGCGCACCAGAGCATCGTGTTTAATTCATTCGTATAACTTTGGTGACTCTTTCGGTTTTACACAAAGAGAGAAACAAAGACGGAACAATAACACAGCACGAGTGCAATTTAAAAGTCTGTTACGCTTGTTTGCACCGCACAACCGCTGTTTTTCGTGAGAGTGGGATGCTTTTTGGGCGAAAAAATTGAACATGTTTTAAAAACATGAGTTTGAGAGTAAAAATAAATGTGGTGGAATATGTTATGGTAAAGCTGGATGGAAGTCAAATGACTTGTGTAGCCTGTTGAAAAACTTGCTTAAACCAGCCTAAGCTGGTTTGATGGTCTTTCACTGGTCTTTCAGCCTTGTCAAGCTCGTTTTCAACTGCCTGACCAGGATGGGAGACCAACAAAGACCAGTAAACCAGCATAGAATGGTTTACAATGTTTTGTTTTCTGCAGGTTAGTATACAGTTTTAAGTATTTTGCATTGTGGTTTCACTGCTGTTATTACAGTCAGTATGAACTTGATCTGATTCTTTTCCTTAATGTCTGTTTCTCGGGGTCTTAACTGGTTTAGGCTGGTCTTCCCGCCTGGCCAAGCTGATTTTCAACTGGTCTCCCATCTGGAAGTGCTCAAAGCCCCTCTAAACGAGCCAACAGACCAGTCTGACCAGGTAAGAGACCAACAAATACCAGTAAACCAGCCTCAACTAGTTTAAGATGTGTTGTTTGTAGAATTTTAAGTATTTTGCATTGTGGTTTCACTGGTGGTTATTACAGTCAGAATAAAATTGATCTGATTCACTTCCTTAAAGGGGTCATCGGATGCCTATTTTCCACAAGCTGATATGATTCTTTAGGGTCTTAATGAAAAGTCTGTAACATAGTTTGGTTAAAATTTCTCACTGGTAGTGTAAAAAACCCTGTCAAACCCTGTCAAACCCTGTCAAAAACAGCTCTTTTCAGAGCAAGCCATTTTGTAGCATTTTCCTTTAAATGCAAATGAGCTCTGCTGAGCTCCCCTCTCTTCCGAGCCGCTCTCTGAGGGACTGCTTACTCTAGCCGCATTCATCGTGAAACTTGCTAATTAGCACATTTTAAGGAAAGGCGATTTGCAAAGATTCATTAAAAAAAAACATACTTCTGTTGGTCAAGCTGGATCATGAATGATTCGCGCCAAGATAGAAAAACAAACTTAATCCACTGCGTCTTCAGTGGCTGAGATATCGGGAGTAAATGACAACTGCTATGTTCATTATTACATCCAACAACAAATCACCTCAATCGCTTAGGAGACATTCTTGTCAACATCTGCTCCGGCAGTGAAACAATGGCGGACTGATGACAGATCATTCAGGGCGGGTCTAAGGTAAAACACCAGTCCAGTCTGTGCTGAAACGCTATTGTCAATCAAACTATCGTGGGAGGGGCCTGTCTGTGTGACATCACACAGACAGGCATCTGAGATCGGCTCGATTTGAGAAAGGGGTAAAGATTTTAGTAGATTAAAAAAAAAAAAAACAACAAAAAAAAAACACTGGGTGGATTTTTATCATTATAGGGTGGTTGTGTACACACACTGCCAACACACATTTCAGTTCAAACAACTTATAAAAGTGCATGTAGCATTCGATGACCCCTTTAATACCTGTTCCTGGTCAGCATAACTGGTTTAAGCTGGTCTTCAACTGATCTCTAATCTGGAAGTGCCCAAAACCCCTTTAAAAAAACCAGCCAACAGATCAGCCTGATCAGGATGGGAGACCAGTAAACCAGCATAGACTGGTTTAAGATGTTTTTTTGTTTGTTTTTTTTTCTGCAGCTTGGAATTAAGGTGCGTTCACGACATATCATAATTCCCGTAATTACGAGATTCCAACTTGTAAAACGCGTTCATATCCTTGTAGAACTCATAATTACAACACTGGGAATTTTCTGAGAGCTACGACTTGTAGCACATAACCGCTGTACAACCTGACCACCGCAGGCTCTGTTTAGGCGTTGATAGTGTTGCCAAAAAAAAGCATAATTCCGAGTCCAAGGACGTGAACAGCTCCGAGTAGAACGTCACGTGTTGTCATCTCGAAATTACAGTAATTATGATATGGCGTGAATGCAGCATTATTGTAACCATTTTACATAGTGATTTCACTTCCTTTATGCCTGTTCCTGGTTGTCTGAACTGGTTTAAGTTGGTCTTCAACTGGTCTCAGTCCTGAAAAGTGCCCAAAACCCCACTTAAACCAGACAACTGACCAGCCTGACCAGAATGGGTCTGGTCTAGTTTCTAAACGCATCTTATTGATCTTTCATCCATGCATCAATTAAAGTCAAGATTTCTAATTTACACTCAGATTTACATTCATCACAATATGGAAGGAAAAATCTGTCGTTACATCATCATAATTTTGTAGCTCATCAATCATTTAGATTGATTGCTATTGATGCAGTTTGATAAAAATCAATAAAATCCCTTCTGGGGGTATTTAGACTCCTGAAATGGGTTCAAAGATGTCAAATTCTCACCTGACTGGAGAGATAACAGTCTTTAGTGATGTGTTGTCACCCTGCCATGAAAGCTATCTCTCCCTCTCTCTCTCCCTCTCTCTCTCTTCTCTCGCTCCCTCCCTCTTGGCCAGTATTGGTGGTTAGTGAAGCCTGTACTTCTGCAGACTGTGTGCCAGAATGACAGAGGACAGTGCCAGCAATCTGGTCTTTCTCAGCCACAACACTGAGAGAGCCACATACTGAGCAACACCACCATCAAACACCTCCGCAGTTTCATCTTAACCACCGAATTGTCACATCTGTTTGAATCAGAATTATTCTGAATCCATCATTTGCGAATGCCCTTGACAGAAAACATTATAATTTTGTAAATGTAGTTTCCAAGATGGCAATCAACTAATGTACCCATCATGGAGAAGAATGAAACATTATTTGCTGTTATTTATTTTATATTGTTAAAAAAACCCACACATTTTTAGCCAAGTAATGTTTTTTTAGTTATTGGCTATTTTAAAGCAAAAAAGGTATAATAAGAAAAGTTAGTTTTGTTTGTAACTGACCATGGCGCATTGACAGAAATGCTAGGATGTTGGAAGTGGGAAATGTGGCACAATGTTTGGCTGGTTAGCATGTCCAGTTGACCTCTGCTTGTAGAAACCTTAACTACACCTTATGGGAGCAAAAAGCATCTTTCTCCATTGAGAGCCATTTTTCCTCAACTTCCATGGTATTGTTTTAACTGAACCAAACAAGCTGAATCCCAATTTACATACTTTAAATGTGCCCTAATGTATTTGGAGTATGTAGGACACACCAAGCAATAAAACTCTTTTTTTTTTTTTTATGTTTGCATTAACATGTAGCTAAATTTATCATTGCTCAACTGTGGCAGCTTTAGTCTTACATTTCTTAACATATTGTAACTAATTAACTTAAAATTTTGACAGAAATCCATCACAAATGCATCCTCACACCTCATCATTCAAAGTGTAAAGCGTTATTAGCATTATCTAATATTACTAACACTTTACACCACAGATGAAGCAGCATGAAGATGCTAACATTGCTAACAACACTTTGATTGAGGCGTTTTACTAATATTGCTAACAACATTTCACATTTTGAATGAGGAGGTGTGAAGATGCTAATGTGGATAAAAACACTTTGTACTGGGGATGAGGTGTTTTGCTAATATTGCTAACAACATTTCATACTAGGAATGAGGTGTGAGGATGCTAATACTGCTAAAACATTTTGTAGGCCTACTAAGGATAAGGTGTTTTGCTAATATTGCTAACAGCATTTCACACTATGAATGAGGAGGTCTGAGGATGCTAATATTGCTAAAATACTTTGTACTGTGGATGAGGTGTTTTGCTAATATTGCTAACAACATTTCATACTATGAATGAGGAGGTGTGAGGATGCTAATATTGCTAAAACATTTTGTAGGCCTACTAAGGATGAAGTGTTTTGCTAATATAGCTAACAGCATTTCTACGAATGAGGAAGTGTAAGGATCCAAATATTGCTAACAACACCTTTTACTAATTTTGAGGAGTTTGGGCTAATGTTGCAAGTTGAAAATTTACTGAAAATAGTAGGCTAGCTGCAAGAACCTACAATGTAATATGATTTCACTGAAATGTCGCTAATGTGACCTCATCTTTATGCAGGCCTGACTTAAACAGATTAACACTTATGTTATATATTCAACTCTTCTGTACCAGTTGAGTCTGAATGTACAGATGTAACTTTGTTAACTAAGTTTGCCATTGAATTGTTTTCAGCTGTGGAATGGAGACTAATGACCAGGTGCATAGTCATCGAAATCCAATACCATTCTCTCCAGCATCCAGTGTCTCCCGTGATGCCATATGAAATAAACAACAAAAATAAACTGTTATATGCAACCCTGACCCATCCTTGTAAAATATGGATTTGCTGGCTTTCTCCTTGATGGATGTTCTCTCAGTATTGTGTAGATGGGGTTAGTCTAATCTGTAAGGAGTTAGATGCCTAGCAGACATGAGGTTGTGACCATGTCATTCTCCTGTCCACTTGGATTGGTTAGCCACATGCTTGTTCTGGTCTCGTCTAGACGGTCAGTAAAGGAAAAGGGCGAAGAGGAAGTGCACATCAAACCAGAGGAAATCAATGCTGCTCCTCGCCAGAAGTCTTGAGAATAGGCATGATTAGTTTAATTGGCTAACGATCCAAAAGCCCAGGCTAGAGTCTAATCCTCAGCGAGCAGCCTGATCCCCGGCTGGATCTGGCCTCCAGATCCGGAAGCAGAGCAAACGAAAGAGACTTCCAAATCAAAGTCTCTCAGACAGGCTAATGCTGTTAGCATTAATAGCATCTGCTGAGAGACTTTACTTCTGTGGCATTTGTAAACATGTGTAGAGTCCAGTTAACACTCATTTATAAACTCAAATTAGAATTGCTTTTTAGCATTAAGGCTAAAATGATGTGTTTTGATGGGTTCGTAATCTATATTTAAGATAACATTTGTAAAATCTTACATGACAAAAAGAAAATGTAAGGGATAATGTATAGCCATCCCTTAAGGGGTTTATTTTGCATTAATGACCGTCTGGCTGTTCATTAACCTGCTCATTGCACAGCTACTTGCCAAAGAAATAAATACATGGACATGAAATATTGATTTTGAGTTGAAGTTGTTTTATTACCTTTTGTAGATTAGCTTAAAGCTACTGCTGAGAAAAATAGTCCAGCAAACCTTCAACCTAACAACAAGACAAACATTGCAGGAGTTTATATTATTATTATCGTTCTACACTCCAGGTTGCTTTATCTATGGACTAGTTAACTAAATGTGAAGTCACTTTAGTGAAATTTCGGCAAAATTTTGCAGACTTGTCAATAGTAATGTATGAAGCGGAGCTCACACAGAAGTTGCTTTCAACATTAGCACTTTTGTGTTGTAAATGTGGTAAATCCGTGTGACCGACTTGAATTTGTTGCAAAATCTGGATAGGGAAATTTTTCACGCTAATACGAAATTAACAGTTGTGTGGATTCCTATTGAGATGACTGGATTTCTCCAAGTTTTTGTTCAAATGCTCTGTGCAAAATGATGACATTGATGCTGTATAGTACGATTACTTCCGATCAGAACGTCTGTGGATAATCTGAAGGGGGATCTAAACAACTGACGCACCCTAACCCATTGTGGGGGTAACAATTAATGCAAGTTACATAATCAGATTACTTTTTTCAAGTAACTAGTAAAATAACATTACTTTTTAATTTACAAGAAAATGTGTTACTTTTTCAAATGAGTAACACCAGTTACTTTCCCATTATTGACTGACAAATCCTCAAAATGAATAAAAACAGTGCAAAAACTCAAAATATTATGCAAATCTGCAATAATTAAATGTTAAATAATATAATAATAATAATAATAATAATAAAAAAAATCATTTTTAAAAACCCATTTTATCAAGCAGTTTCTTTGCTGCTGACCTTTGGTGATCCAATTCAACCATACTAATGAACAAAAATTAGCTAAACATAATATTTCTTTCTTTCTTTTGCTAAAGAGTGTTGAACTTTTTTCGCCTGCATTCTTCATGCAATCCAGAATGCACTGAATGGTTTAAGCAAAATTTCTGTACAAACTTATTTAGATTTCCTTCAGCCTTGGGCTTATTCATTTCACTTTTGGTGTGAAAGGGCTTTTACATTTACCAAAAATATGACTTTTTATATATATATAAAAAAAACAAGCAAGCCCTGCCCAGATGAGAAAAAGTAACGCAAAAGTAACGTAACACATTACTTTCCATAAAAAGTAACTAAGTAACGCTATTGGTTACATTTTTAAGGAATAACACAGTATTATAATGCATTACATTTAAACTTTCCCCAACACTGCCCTAAAAATGCACCAAATTTTACCTGCGCTGAAGTTCTTTCCCCAATACATTTGCCCTGACCTCAAAAATAAGTTAAGACTATTAGGACGTTCTGCTATATAAATATACTTTACATTGAGTTCCTTCCTGGGGCTTGGAAAAAAAAAAAAAAAAAAACATCAAGGCAAGTGATGTTTGAAAATACAGAAAAAATACCAAGGAACTTATGCTGAGACTCCAGACTGGCAGATAAGGCTGTTTGGCCAAGCGTGCCTTAGCTGGGGAAGGATTTTGGGCGTCTTGTCAGGAAGTCTTAGAGAAGCATTTCCTCTTTTCATATTTCATCTGAATGCAGCGTAGACTGTATGCGGCGGGTAGGGAACATATAAAGAGGCTTGCTCAGAGCTACAGCCTTTATGCGACCAAAGCTTTCAAAGGAAGAAGGTTGCTTACCGCACCAGGGTTTAATGGTACCCTGCTCGTCCTCTCTCCCGCACTCCCTCTCACTCTACTTTCCTTTCTTCTTTCTTTCTACTTAATCATGCCTTTACTTTCTATCTCTTAGCAAACCAAACCATACAATCACACAGTATGGGCCCTCACACACACACACACACACACACACACACACACATGCGGGCTGTGTGCACTAATGTTTGGCTTTGATGTACCTATCTTCCTGTTTGACTGAGAGAGCAGGAGTTGGGGGAATGTAGATGCTGGTGGCTGGGAGGTTTCTGCGCATTATCGAGTCTTCTCAGGAAGCATCCTGGATGGGGAAAGCTGGAGATAGAGCGAGAGACTTCAACCAGCTGCTGTCGCATCGCCCCAGATGAGTTCCCCCTCAACCTGATTTAATATTCAGAGTTCCTGCTGTTTTTGACCAGTGCGTTTCAATGTGATTTCCTGTTGTTTGTGATTACCGGTTAATTATTTTTAAAAATTTCTAGCTGAGCATATTTAGAAAAAAAAAGAAAAGTAAAAATAGAAATTTAAGCTGTGATGTTTTGAGATTTCGATTAATTTTCCAGTTGATTATAATTATCGGATTAGAATTTTTAACAATTTCTAACTGTGCAAGAAAAAAATTATATGTGAAAATGATTCAATTGAAAATTTGAACGACATTTTTTAAAAATAATATTTTGTAAATTTCCAGTTTTGCCAATTCTAATTATTGGATAGGAGTTTTAACAATTTCTAGCACCAAAAATTAAAAAAAAATAAAAAATAAATAAATAAATAAATAAATAAATACATACATACATACATACATACATACAACTAAAATAAGTAATAAATATTGCACAAAAAATCCTTACACACAAATTTTAAATGACTTTTTTTAAAGATATTGTTAATTTCAATGACTTTTCCAGTCAATCATAATGATCAAAGGATTTTAACAATTTCTATCTGAGCACATTTAGAAAATTTTCATATATGAAAATGACAGAAATTTCAATTACTTTTTAAGATGTTATTAATTTCCATGATTTTTTTTACCAATGATTTTTTTTTTTTTTTTTTACCAATTTCTCTCTAATCACGTTATAAAAAGTACAAAATTCTGAACATTTTAGAAATTTTAATTACTTTTTTAAACAAGATTTTAACTCATTATTTCATTCGATCATAATTATTGGACACACTTTTTCTAGCAAATACAATATCTAACTATGACTAGACTATTAACATAACTAGAAAAAAAATATAGAAATTCCAATGCCTACTATGCGCACACAGATAGACAGATAGATAGATAGATAGATAGATAGATTTTTATTTATTTTCATGACTTTTCCAGACCTTCTCACATTTACAGGTTTTCCCTGAATATTGTTGAATTTATATAATTTCCCTCAAATGTGTGGTATTTCAGTAAAAACCTGTCTGTTTCACTAACGACCCATCATCCAGTGTAACCAAGCATTAAACTAGCGCTGCTTCACATTTTATTTATTTCATTATTATTTTTACAGCATAAACACGCAAGTTAATTAGGCTTACTCTATATTTAGCCTTATTCACAAAACTCGCAACAATTCTGGCCATGTTTAAATTAACTCATTTGCATAATTACGTGAATCGAGTGCTTAAACAAAGACATCGCAGCGTGTGCAAATAAACAACGTTATCAGCGGGCACAATGTTTTTTTTTCTTCTTTCTCTTACTATCTCTCAGTTTTGTTTTGTTTTTATTTGCATTGCTCTTTTTATATCTATCTTGGCAAAGACAGCCAAATCTCAACTGATTGACTTCATGCCGACTTTTTTTTTTTTTCCAACCAAAGAAACACATGTAGGCAATGCCCTGCAAAAGATGCCATTCATCCATGTGGAAAAGGAAAACAAATACTCGTGCCAGCTGCTGTTATCACTGAAACAGCATTAGAATTGGCTCAAGTAAGCATGCAACAATGTGCAGACGTCATAGCGCATACTTCACAGTGTCCTTGTCTTTCGCCGGGGGTCATGATCTCATCCCTATGGTTTCATAAGCAAATCCTTTCCCACAAATGGTAGCGGCATGCCTGATTTATTTGTCGAGTTTTGTAGGACGCAGGAAAAGCTCAGGTGAAGGATGAGAGCCGGGATCTTTAACCAACGCGGCGGACAGCACAATAACTCAGCGTGATTGATTTATGCGTGTGCTGTTTAGAGTTCTGTTTAAAATCTGCACTATTACACTTACCTTTGGCTCTCCCAAAGGAGCAAACCACGCATTTTCATGTTTACAGAGCGGAGGATAGAACTTAGATCATCTCGAGCTGCATCACACTGGCTTTAATGGGATCTGTTGGCTAGCTATTCTGGAACAAGTGGGCAGGAAAAGTGGAACTATTAGGATTTTATAAACGAGGTTCTCCGGGCTGCTTTTAATAGTAGCGTATTCAATACTCGCCCGCTTTAAGAATAGATCAAGGTCATTGCACTGAAAAAAAAATCATTCTTAATCAGTATTTTAGTCTGGTTTTCCAGTAGAGTTTATTTTATTGTTCTAAACTCATTTACTTCTTGTTGTTTTAAGCATACACTTAAGCATAAACATTACATTTTGTCAGACCAATACACTTAATACAAGCTAGATTCTCTCAAAACAAGATTTAATATCTTACATAATGTTGCCTCTCAAGTCAATTTATTTATTTTTTTAAAAATATTTTTGCAGGAAACAAAGACAGAAATGTGGCAGAAATAGCTTCTGTATGTGGATGAGAAAGGACTGGGGACCTACAAGGTCCAGGAGGTATTGTCTCCCGAGAACATTCAGTGTATGAAGACCTCTATCCCAGAATGCTTTGCTGTCATCATATCCCTCTGTTAAGGCTGTTGAGCGACAGCGAAAATGATAAGAGTCGCATTTAATGACTCTGTCCATCATCAAGTGGCACTTTGTTAGATTTTTATGAGCTTATTTTTGAAATTGATGGCCTGGATATGAATTCTTCGTGTTTTTATATGAACACACATGAATGTCTGGGGCTTTTTTTTTTTTTTTTATCAGTATTGAGTTTATGAAAAAATCTATAAACTGAAATGAATAGCTATGTTCAAAATAGCATACTAACATATTGCATATAGTGCTCATATTGGCTATATATATATATATATATATATATATATATATGTACACACATACATACATATATATATATACACACATATATATATATATATATTATATTATATTATATATATATATACTGTCAGGGTTCTGTCGTGTGTGTCATGTGTTCCTGCCTCTTGTGTCCTTATTTGGTTTGTTTCCTGTTCTTGTTTCAAGTGATTATTAGTTAAGTCTGTCCAGCTGTGTTTGTCTGATTAACCTGTGTATATTAGTTCATGCCCGTTCAGTTTCGTGTTGTCTGGTCTACTCGTTACTCCCCGGTGTATCTGGTCCGTGTCTGCCTTGCCCTGATGTCATTATTAAAGACTATGATTTGAGTTACGTCCTTGTCAGCGTGTTCCTGTATCCTCCCTCGTGTGTGCACCGTGACATATACAGGTGCATCTCAATAAATTAGAATGTCGTGGAGAAGTTAATTTATTTCAGTAATTCAACTCATATTGTGAAACTCATGTATTAAATAAGTTCAATGCACACAGACTGAAGTAGTTTAAGTCTTTGGTTCTTTTAATTGTGATGATTTAGGCTCACATTTAACAAAAACCCACCAATTCACTATCTCAACAAATTAGAATACTTCATAAGACTAATAAAAAAAAAACATTTTTAGTGGATTGTTGGCCTTCTGGAAAGTATGTTCATTTACTGTATAAGTAATACTTGGTAGGGGCTCCTTTTGCTTTAATTACTGCCTCAATTCGGCATGATCAGTTTGTGGCACTGCTAAGGTGGTATGGAAGCCCAGGTTGCTTTGATAACGGCCTTCAGCACATCTGCATTTTTTGGTCTCTTGTTTCTCATTTTCCTCTTGACAATACCCCATAGATTCTCTTTGGGGTTCAGGTCTGGTGAGTTTGCTGGCCAGTCAAGCACACCAACACCATCATTTTACCAACTTTTGGTGCTTTTGGCAGTGTCCTGCTGGAAAATGAAATCAGCATCTTGTCAGCCGGTCAGCAGAAGGAAGCATGAAGTGCTCTAAAATGTCTTGGTAAACAGGTGCAGTGACATTGGTTTTCAAAAAACCAGATTACATTGCACCCCAAATCATCACAGACTGTGGAAACTTAACACTGGACTTCATGCAACTTGGGCTATGAGCTTCTCCACCTTCATCCAGACTCTAGGACCTTGGTTTTCAAATGAAATACAAAACTTGCTCTCATCTGAAAAGAGGACTTTGGACCACTGGGCAACAATCCAGTTCTTCTTCTCCTTAGCCCAGGTAGATGCCTCTGATGTTGTCTGTGGTTCAGGAGTGGCTTAACAAGAGGAATACGACAACTGTAGCCAAATTCCTTGACACATCTGTATGTGGTGGCTCTTGATGCCTTGACCCCAGCCTCAGTCCATTCCTTGTGAAGTTCATCCAAATTCTTGAACTGATTTTGCTTGACAATCCTCATAAGGCCGCGGTTCTCTCGGTTGGTTGTGCATCTTTTTCTTCCACACTTTTTCCTTCCACTCAACTTTCTGTTAACATGCTTGGATACAGCACTCTGTGAACAGCCAGCTTCTTTGGCAATGAATGTTTGTGGCTCACCCTCCTTGTGAAGGGTGTCAATGATTGTCTTCTGGACAACTCAGATCAGCAGTCTTCCCCATGATTGTGTAGCCTAGTAAACCAAACTGAGAGATCATTTTGAAGGCTCAGGAAACCTTTGCAGGTGTTTTGAGTTGATTAGCTGATTGGCATGTCACCATATTCTAATTTGTTGAGATAAAAGATAAAAGAACCAAAGACTTCAACTACTTCAGTCTGTGTGCATTGAATTTATTTAATACACAAGTTTTACAATTTGAGTTGAATTACTGAAATAAACGAACTTTTCCATGACATTCTAATTTATTGAGATGCACCTGTATTATTATAGGAAAGTATATATTATTATAGCTATAGTATAGTAATTATTATAGTATTTGTAAGTAAATTACTTGTGGAGTAGAATACAGTAAATATCTTAAGTTTTGGCTAAAATGTAAAGCAAGTTATACTATTTTATAGTAAATTATATATAATTAAAATTAATAGTAATTTGTGAAAAAAATGTATTTAGTTTTTTAAAAATGTTTAAATATATTATTTTTTACATATAATGATTTATAAATTAAGTAAAAAAAATAAAATATAAAAATGCAATATAACTGTTTATTATTTCTGTTTATTTGTAAGATGCTAACACTCATGTTGAGATCACATGACAACACTACTGTTTGAAATTCTTGTCGTTTTTTTATTCATGTACTACTTTTAAAAAGCCACTATATAGTGTATACTGCTTACTAAGCTAGTACACCATCCCAATCAGAGCCCATGTCTTTTGTCTGTTTTTCCCTGGCATGCTAGAGATTGAGGTCAGGTGTGCAGCTAAATATTGCATCATGACATTTATTGTTGCGTGGATTATCATGTTTCGCTGTTATTTCAAGTTTCGCCATGTTGACACAAAATCCCGCTCGCTCGGCGAGCAGCAAACGCTGAAAATTATGTAAATCGAGCACATGCACGATTAGTCAGAGCAAGATTAATTTAAACTAAATCTGGCAACCCTGAGACAAAGAAGGGTGCTCTACATGGCTGTTCGCGTTTGTGCGTGTGAGATTTTCCCCTACGTGCATCCTTTGCGCAATTCATCAAGGCGAAAGGAGACCTTGCGTTTGTGTGTATGTGTGTGTGTGTTGTAGGGGGAGTGATGTTCCTTATTGCCCTCTGAGAGCTAATCACCATGGTGTGCGAGAGATAAATCCGAGCTTTAGATAAAAGCAAGACTCATTGTGCATAACAAACCGTGAGCGGACCTCCTCCCGCCTGCTCTTCACTTACTCACTGCTGACAGCACACACCCACCTGCAGACCTCTGCATCTGCAAACCCTCCTGATCTCACACCGGTTCTGCTGCATATCCTGCACTGGTTGTAGGTCAGACTGGAAGTGGGGAAGCTGGTTCTAGATCAGTTTCCTCAGTCGGCCTCAGCAATGGCTCCTTTTCTGCAAAACAATGATTTTAGTCAAGTCAAGAATTTATTTGTGTAGTGCTTTTTTCAAATACACAGTTTCAAAGCAGCTTTACTGAAAATCATGATGTTAATGTTTATAATATCTTAATATATTCATACCTTAGAGTCGCATTTAGCAGATTAAAGTTTCATAATATCCTTTTGATTTTGCAATGATACAATGATAAATTTGTTTGTAAAGGCAGAAATTTGAAAGTCATAATTTTAAAAGCACTTACATTAATTCTTCTGTTAAACTTTGTATTATTTGAGCTGTAAAGTTTTATAACAGTTTGTTTCAGTTTTGAGGGTTTATATTGTCATTGCAACAAAATTGTAAAATTTAACCTTACACAGAAAAGTGTCACACAGATCAGTCTGTCAAAAAACTGAAAAAACTGTTAATTTAAAAAAAGAATGTCACAGGTTTGTCACAACATGAGTGGGTGAGTAAATGATGGCAGAATCTTTAAATTTGTGTGAACTATCCCTTTATCTTACCACATTTGGCATTTTTTTTTCTGGTTTTAGGAATAAACCTCACAAAGGTTTTATTCATTTATGCTCACATGAAAAAATACACCTCACATTCTTTTATTATGAGCTGTTCATTGTTTAAATCATATTTACAGTCAATTTAAAGTAAGCAGAGACAAGTGCTAATTCATTTTTAATTATATTTTATAACGCCATAAATGTTCCTTTTTTGAACCCGGAATATTCTTTCAAGTAAATGCACCTTTAAGACAAATAAAATAAAGCAAACTAGATGCATGATGAGTCCATCACTCGGGTGCTGGGTTTCCTTGATGCTGTGAATTGGAGGAAGCCCCGAGCCGAGTGCAGGAGAGAGGAAGAGCGAGGGACTGGCACTGGGCGGCAGCTGCACAGAGTGGGCACGGCAGCCGGATCGCCGGTGGGTATTTTTCACCAGGGGCAGGCGGCCAGGAAGTTAGAAGTGGATCGAGTGTGAGACTGAGAGAGAGACAGAAACTGATGAGTGGATGAAGGAGTGGTTTTTTTTTGCAAGAACGAGGCGTGCAGGATCTGTGACGTTATTTATGTGTAGGGTCAGGCGTGCACGCGCATGGCTCTGAATATTCTCTTGCATGAATGCTAAAACAGCTTGCTGCTCACATTTACATGAATTTAAAAGGGTCATATTTAATGTTTCCAATGATTCATGTTCTTGCTGAACAAAGCCTATTTCTATGGGGCAGAACCTTCAGGCATATCACTGTTATTATATATAGGCTATATATATATATATATATATATATATATTATAACTAAAACTGAAACTAAAATTGAAACCATTACTTACAATAAATAATAATAAGATATTAAAATAAATAAATATACATTTTATTTCAGCTATTTGCCAAGACAAATGTTCTCATTTTAATTTAGTTTAACTTTAAAAAAGCTATAATAGTAGGCCTATCTCTATGATACTAAAATAACACTAATATAAAACATTAAAGAATTTAGTATAACTTAAAAATAATGTATTATATGTAAGCAATAAGGTACGAGAGGCCGTGCTGTATCCTGAATAAATCACGGCTGAAGGGCGTTGTTAGGCACGACGCGAAGCGGACCTTATTGTACCTTATTGCTTTTATAAAACGGTTACCACACAATAAAAATATTAAAACCCAAAATGTATGTATTGAAATGTTACTTTTTTGAAGCAAGTTCGTAAATGCTGTCCTTCCGCTAAAAAAATAGTTCCTGACAGCAACAGTAAAAGGCAAGAGAATGTTCCGAGCATGCCTCGTCTAATGGACCTTAAATAAAAACAGAAAATAGAAGCTCTTATCATCCGCTGTCATTTATTTTTTTTAACACCATATATGATATTTTCTCACACACATACATCTGCTTATCCCTCAGCATGAGAAAACTGTTTTCCGTCTTTTAGTTTTAAAACAGACCGATTCGCGGCACAGCGCGAGATTGCAAGATTGCGCGAGTCATTACAGTGTAAACTGATGGTCATACAGAATCATACCTGAAACAGAAAACTAATAAATTCAGTAATATTCCCTCCTCACTTCGGAAACTGTAGTCTTTCACACAGATGCGCGCCACACACACATCAACACATCTCCGCGTGAGAAGCGTTTATTTAGACAGGGAAAGGGCGGGGTCTCAAAATTAAAGATGAAAGATGCAACATAACGCCAGCAGGGGTCACTCATACTTCATTAAATAAATAGCAAGCTACTACATAATACATTAAACAGTTTTGATGCTATTGATTGTTTATGTTGCTAAGGGTGGTTGCTAAGGGTGTTGCTCAGTGATACACAGAACTGTTGGGTGAAGCGGTCATAGCCGTGCTGTATCGTGAATAAAACACAGCTGCTGACCAATCAGAATCGAGGAATGGAACTAACCGTTTTATAATAAATTATTTTAAATGCAATAATTTTGTATAATAATAATAATAATATAGTAATATAAATAAACATTTACATTTTGATTTTGATTTTTAGTATAATTTAAAAATATAAAATAATATTGTTATATTAAATTATTTAATATTATAAGTAATAATATAAATAATACTAATATGTGACAGATAGATAGAATTAAAACTATATATATATATATATATATATATAATGTATGTGTGTGTGTGTGTGTGTGTGTGTGTGTGTGTAAATAAAAATATAAATATTAAGAGTGTGAATAATGGTAAATAAGGTAGTAAAAGTAAAATAATACTAGTAAAATAATAATGTTAAATACAACAGTACTGTAAATTTTCTGTTCTTTTGAAAAAATAAAAAAAATCATTTTGTAGAAATCACAGAGACAGAAAAATAATAATAAATAGCCTCTATGGGCTTCTGTGCTGCTATGAATTTGAAATCGTTGTACTGTTCGCTGTGTATTTCATAAGATTTTCTCAAGATGTAAGTTCCATACTGGAGAAAAAAGAATCAGTGAATATAGACCTAGTTGAAATGCAGATGATTCATTTAGCTCCTCCTTCTGACTGGATTTTTTTCTCCTTCTGCGTGGGAGAATCATCAGAAGTGTGCTGCATTGGTCTTATCATAAGGAATCAAATTTTCCTTGATCTTTTTGAGATAAAAGACTTCATTGTGCTATGAAAACATACTGTAACTTTCTCAAAACTTCCTCCCTAGTGATACACAGACCATCTATTGAAACTAAGCTGCTAAAGTGATGTATAATTTTAAAATTCAAAGGTTTCTAATATAAGAAAGTAGAAATATTAACCCATGACCTCTCAGATTTACTTTTTCTGCTCATGTGTCTGCACCACAGAAATAGCATTTGCTCAGCCAGAACATAAATCACACGGAACACTGGGTATGACCTCCATAAATTCATGTAAATATGAATGATAAGCTTTTTTTAGCATTCATGCAAGAGAATATAAGTGGTACAGCTTATTATTATTTCTAAACACTTACAATGCTTTTATTTACTAACAAATAGTTCACCTAAATGAAAATATGCCAACATTTTTCTCACCCTCAGGCCTTCCAAGATGTATATGAGTTTTTTATTCATCAGATTTGGCGAAATATAGCATTTCATCACTTGCTCACTAATGAATCCTCTGCAGTGAATAGGTGCCGTCAGAATGAGAGTCCAAACAGCTGATAAAAACATCACAATAATCCACAAGTAAACCATACACCTCCAGTCCATCAATTAACGTCTTGTGAAGCAAAAAGCTGTGTGTCTGTAAGAAACATATCAGGGCATTTTAACTTAAACCATTGCTGTTGTCCAAAATATGAATCCATAATCAAACACTTCCTGTAGTGAAAAAGTTCATTATCTGTTTTTCTCTCACATTGAAGTCTACTTACGTATTTGTTTAGAACTGTTTTGTAAATGGTGTTTGATCTGTGCATATTTCTCTCCTGATTTTTTCACTGAAGAAAGAAATATTATGGATGAGGACTCATATTTGAGCTGGAAGCAATGTTTTGAAGTAAAAAACGTCTTGATGGATTATTGTGATTTTTTTTTTATCAGCTGTTTGGACTCTCATTCTGACGGCACCCATTCACTGCAAAGGATTCACTGGTGAGCAAGTGATGTTCCCTAATTCTAAATTTCTCCAAATCTGTTCCTATGGGGAAACAAACTCATCTAGATCTCGGATGGCCTGAGGCTGAGTACATTTTCAGCTCGGTGTCATTTTTAGGTGAGCTATTCCTTTAACTTGTTTATTTTAGGCATTGACTTGTTTTGATCGGGGCGATGCGGCTTACACCTCCCTCTGTCATTAGCGGTGCGTCGTTTAATTACCCCTCTCACACCAAATCACCACAATCCAGCACAATTAATGGCGTAGTCCAAATACAGAGGCGTTTATTTCATATATTCAGGCTTTTGGGTGACTGTTTGCGCGTCTGAGCAATCTCCATTGGTTAATTTCCTCCTTTGTACTCATCTGAAAGTTCTTCCCGCCTCGTTGTAAAATTACAGGTCTATTCATCAATTACAGGCCAGCCTGCTGATTGTCACAGAATGCCAGCATATTGCGTTTACGAGCTCATTAGACCGACAATATTGTACTTAGCTGCGCCTCGTTACAGGGAGAATTCGGTAAACACATTGTTTGTGCATGTAATCAGTGTCAGTGGGGAGAGTGAGACAATCAGCCACATTTTCTGGATAAATGAGCAAGGCAGGAAACGCGGTCAGTGAAAGAACAATCCGGCGGCGGCAGAAGGACGGGCACGCCGAGAGAGGAGCGGTGAGGAGGAAGCGAAAATATGAGGGTCGGAGATCACTCCTGCGTCCCAGAATTATTGCCATGGTTACATGTACCCTAATAATGACTGACTGACAACTGCGCATCGCTGGGAGACGAGCGGGAGTTGCTTTAATGAACGAATAACTAGCATTCTCTACCTCCCTGCCAAACTAAATAAATAAATAAAAAACAAAACAAAAACAAAAAAACAACAACAACTTTTTTCGTAATCATTATGTTGCTCTGTAGGCTATATATATTTTGGAATAATTAAAGAAGTCTTATGCTCATGAATTAATTTGATGGTAAAAACACTAAAATCATGAAATATTATTACAATTTAAAATAACTTTTCTATTTGAACATATACTAAAATGTAATTTATTTCTGTGAAGCAATGTTGCATGCAAAAGTGGCCCGATTGTTTCATCTCATGCAGTTTTCTTTTCAAATAACTGTATCTTGATTTAAGGCTGTTTAGATGTTTTCTGAAAAGCCAGACAAAAAGTATTGATTCATATTTTTTTTTGCCAGTGTTCTCCATCTTTCAGCTCTCGGCCCGCTACCAAATTGCACAAAAACCACTAAAACCTTCAAATGAATGTTTGATCTCGGTTGCATCAACGTTATCATCTGTTGCCTCATCCCTCATTTTGCACTTTTCGTTTTAGTCCACCTCCGCTCGACTCCCTGCGCCGTCGTTGTCCGACACCTCAGATCAACAGGACTAGAAGTCCTCAGTCCAAATCTTTATACGTTGGTGCTCGGGGTCGGCGGCGTTCATCTCATAATGAGCTTATCTCTGCCATCTTCACTGTAATGCCATTGTCTGCCAATCGAAAGTGACATAAAAGAGAGTTAAGCTGATGTTATGAGGTGAATCAGGCCTCAAATAACTACGCCCATCGATCAGCCATCACACGGACAGCTGTTCCCATGGAAACAATGGTCAAGCAGAGCACTATTCTTGCTGTTGTTTAAATCAGTACTTGACTGGAATCTATAACTGAAACTCATATGTTGCCTGTCAGACACAGACTGACCATCGTTTATTAGTTGTATTTGTGCTTAAACTTAATTATACATGTGATATTAAGATTTCAATAGAGTTGGGTAAAGTATAGATTTTATGATCATTGATTTTCTAAACAATTCATTTTTAAAATTAGTATAAGGTAGAATATTCCATAGATCATTGATTCCTGTGAAGGTTTTCAACACTGGGAAATCTTAACCCTGTAAAGCCTGGAATATGAAATAATAATGTGAAAAATCTAATTATTTGAAATGGAACGTTGAAACTTTAGATGAAATATATATTAAAAAAAGTATGCACAAGTGTTTTTTTTTTTTGAGAGTATCATATTTGATACCTCAGGCTTTTATGGCTCATACAGTATGATATAAAAGAATATGGAGCTCATACTCAAGGAGTTAAAAAAAACCCGCCTCACTTTTATTCAGAGGCCCAAACTGAGAAAAAATATGCAATTTGGTGCAGTTTCTGATATTTATATAGATAAAAAGTAAGATGAAATTCTCATAAGTAGAGATTTTTATAACAGACTACTTACATAAAATGCATATAAATATAAGTTATCACTCTGAAATACAATATTGATTAATATATGGACAGATAAACATTCTCCAAAAGCCCGATGTATCATACTTGATATATTTTAACATGATTTTTCCAAATGGTGTATGGATAATCAAGTGAACCTAAGTTGCTTCAGTACATCTTGAAATATTATACTTACAATATAAAAGCATATAAAATATTCTAACGTTAGCTTAAAAAATGTCTGTGTGTGTGTATATATATATATATATATATGTATATATATGTGTGTGTGTGTGTATATATATATATATATATATATATATATATATATATATATATATACACACACATACATACGCACACAGACAGAGACACAGAGACACAGAAACACACACACACACACAGACAGAGACACAGAGACACAGAAACACACACACACACACACACACACACAAGCTAAAAAAAAGTATAAACTTGGTCAAATGACAAAGAATGTATTATATTGTTTACAGAAGGTTGGCAATTGACAATTTTGTTGACAATTTTGATGTTAATAAGATATATATATATATATATATATATATAATATTTTTTATATTCTTATATTAATAAAATGAAAAAATGGTGTAGAAAAGTTTTCACTCAGAAATTGCTAGTGAAAAAGAAAGAAAGAAAAGGCAAGTCCAATAATTTTTGTTTTATTTACAACTTATATATTTTTAATCAGTGCAGTGCTCACTTAATTTTAACATTTCAGAAACAAGGCTTAATTCATTATTGTCGCTTCTGAAGTAAAATTTTTAGATATTTGTACTGGATGGATCATAACCAGTACCAGCTTAGTAGAACCTTATTCATCAATTAATATTAGGCTATACATCAAATTAGGCCTATGATTAGTTGATAAGAATGTAGTTAAACCACATAGTCCATAAAACATCCTACCCAGTTTAAAGAGTCTTAACATGGGTTCAACAGATCAGCACAAATTACCCACAATTCTCAAACTCTCAGGACCGGATGTACAGATCAGAGCCAGACTCCACTTTTGGGGGTTTTACTGTGAACACTGAGCCTTGTAAAATTATGGGGTTCTTCTTACTTAAAGGCCAAAGTCTTTTTGTAGACCCTTAGAGAAACACGTCCATCTTCTGAGATCTTGTTCCACATGTGTAATGTTCTTTCGACTTTAAAAGAAACTTCTCTGAATGCTTTTCATTTAAAAAACAACACAAAGTATGATAGAAAGAGATGCCGTATAGCCCGGATACAACCCTCTCTTGTAAACCAGGAAAAAGAAGCCTCCAATTTTATTTATAATTCCCTGACTGCTTCAGCTCTTTCATCCTTTTCCCCCCTCATCTTTCTCATCCTCCCATCCTGCTGACTGCAGGGAACTGAAAAGCAGAGGGTCCCACTCCTATCTGAGCTTGAACCCAGTGTGCCGGCAGAATAGATTGTAGCTTTTATTTCCAGCGTGACTTTTCCTTCAATGAGATTTGGAGAAGGTGACTTTTATCCCTATTGAGGAGGGTAGCACTTGCATATGGCGTAGTTGAGAAAGATATGGCGGGCTCCGGGAAAAAGAGGGCGAATTCGAAATCCACAGAACGGGGACCCATTTACTTTGTGCCGGTTATCTTTGTGTATGACTTGGACTGCATACTAGGTGGAAAGTGAGCTCTGGATTTGTGAAATACAAAGATGTATTATCTGAACTAAGTAATGGAGCCACATGCTCTGATATTTCAAGGCTTACCCTTCGCTGTTCCGTACCTTCTTTTGAGAAGCGGATGACCTGAGGTATTAACCTGCAGAAATAAAAATAGGAGCACTTCCTGTACTGATAAAAAAAAAAGAGAGAGTGAGAGAAAATCTGGGGAAATCCTGCTATCTTGGCAGAAGTTGAGTTCAGTTAATAAGTCTATAACTGTGCTAACCTCAATTTAGTGTCGAAGGCTTCCCTGTTCCCCTTTCTCAAGGACTGCAGGATATGAGTGTTAGCGAAGCTACTTTAGCTCGCTAAGCTACACGTTAATCATAATAGTTACAGTTACATTTATTCATTTAGCAGATGCTTTTATAATAATTAAACTATCCACCTTATTGCTAAACGCGGAAGTAAGCCTATGAACGAGACTTCCGGTTTTTAGCCGCTATAGGGAAATAACGAGAATAACAACGTGCAGTAAACTGTAAAACTGTTTGCATTACGAAGTAGTGTGTTCATAATTAAGATAATACACTAAAGTAATATGGTAAGACACACCAATTTGCAGTATCAAGCAGCAAAACAAGTGGTTTTGTACAGCTAAAAATAGCTAGTAGCAAATGAGACCGGAAGCAAGACCCAAAAAAATTTACAAATGGCCACGTCCATTTTTACGTGAAGAATAAAGTGGATAGTAGCTTAAACTACAGTTATACTAATTTAGTTAGGAACACTAAAATTTGCTAACAAAAGTAGTTAGCGAGAATGATAGATGGAATAGATATATAACACCTATTGAAAAATGAATATACTAAAATGTATTTTAAATACATTTATTTTGTGCTAAGTATACTACAAATACATTTACATATTTATGTACTTCAAAATACCCTGCAATTGTACTTTTAGTATACTAAACTGGTATACTTTAAAGGTCTCTGCACACTGAGTCCGAAATTTTCGCACGTTAAAAAATAAATACGACCTCACGTTGTGTCAATCACGTTTGCACACTGCCTCCGAAACGTGTGTCCGTCAAAAAAATTCGGATCAGGTTCGATTTTCTGCGTTTTCGCATCCGTTGCATGCATTTTGATAGGAAAGGATGGGGAATACGAAAAAAATGGAAAAACGCATGCAAAAATTTCAGACTCAGTGTGCAATGGCCTTAAGTTTCTAAATTGGAACAAGTAATTTTGTGCTTAATGCACTTTAATTGTGCAGAAGTAGTGCTGAAGTCCAAATAAAGATATACTGAAGTATGTTTGTGCTAAAGTGGAACTATTGCAAGTCAAAGATCTTACAATCCTTATCAGTAGTGACATTAAAAACATTTTAAGCTTAAATTAAGAAATGTGCATTTGTGCACATACAATTTTTTTTATATCAGTATGTTAATAGATTTGAACTATGCTTAGTATGAAATAAATGTATTTACTTTTTTACAAGGGACTGTAAAAGCCCTTTTGAAAACAGCTATCTGTCATACTAATAGAAGATGTAGTTAGGTTAGTAGTGTCACTGTTTGTAGTTAATTAAAAGTAACTAACACAGTTCATCATGTTTCTCAGGCCAGGTGGGGTTGTAATGTATCTGAGAACCACTTGAGCACTAAATGGGAAAAAATTAAAGACAGTTACAAATATTTACGAGTTTTTAAAGACTCTGGACTTTAGTTATGACTCCGGACTGGATGTTATGATTCTGGGAATGAAATGCGGGCACTGTGTTTTTGTTCAGTTTTATGGAAGGTTTATATCCATGAAAGAAAAATATGCGTGAAGTTATAAAATCCATATCAGCCATGTAGCTAAATATTCCACCGCCTTTTTTCCTATACAATCTGCTCTTTGCTTCGAGTGGCTGGCTCATGGCTTGTGACTGCTCATCTGTTAGCAATGGCAGATTTGTGGGCGAACGTCAAACTCCAGGCCTCTGCGACTGAAGAGCAGAAACGACTTCCACACTTGAACATATCATGCTGACCAGTGTTTCCTTCCTCAGAGATTGTTCAATTCCTGAGCTGTCGCTGATGAAGATGGCGAGTCATCTGACCTATCGGGCAGCTCTGAACCTCTTCATCATGCTGAAGGCCGACATACTGCTTCTGAGAGACTGTGGCTTGAGTTGCCAAATCTGGGAGTTTTTCCAGGATATTGCCTTCTTTTTTTCCAAACTATTTTTTTTTTCTGATTTGATTTTTGTAAATTTTTTGATTGATTTTTTTAAATAAATTTTGTCCCAGCTGTTCCTAAATGAGACAACTGTTGACATTTTAGTAAGAATACTGATACTGTAGTTACAGTATCTACCAGTATATATACACCATTTACCATTTAATTTGCAAGGATGCATTAAATTGATTAAAAGTGGCAGTAAAGAAATTTATAATTTTACAAAAACAGTCTATTTCTGTTCTTTTGAACTTTCTATTCATCAAATAATCCTGAATATCATGGTATACACAAAAAATAGTAAGCAACTATTTTTCAACATTGATAATAATGAATGTTTCTCGTGCTGAAAATCAGCATATTAGAATTATTTCTGAAGGATAATGTGACACTGAAGACTGGACTAATGATGCTGAAAATTCAGCTTTGCATCACATGAATAAATTACATTTTAACATGCGTATATTAAAATACAAACAGTTCTTTTAAATTGTAATATTAGTATTTTGTAGTCTTTTTTGTATTTTATTAATATAAGTATTTTTGATTTATTTTTAATTAAATAATAGCAGTCTCTTTAAGCAGTAGAGACTCATTTAAAAAAAAAAAAAAAAATCTTACCGACCACAAACTTTTGAATGGTAGTGTAAATTTAGTGTATATATTTTATATAAAAAAAGAGAAAAAAAACTTGCATCATCCTTTAACTGTTTTTGTTCTGATTATTCTTTCAAAATAGCAGCAGTAGGTTTCAGCTCTACAGTTTGAATGTAACTTATTCAACTCTAATATAAAAGAAGAGTTGAAGATTTACTGAATGCGAAGAAAGCCAAATCTGTGCTGCCTCAGCTTAAAAGCTGCTTTGTGCTGATGTGGGACCACATTTTGCAATCCAAATCCCAGCCTTACTCAATTTAAGAGAAACAGTAAAAAAAAAAAAAAAAAGATCTCACTTGAGGGTAGAAAGACCTTGAGCACCAAGGGCACAGGAAACAATAAATAAAAGGAAAATGTCACATCTGAGCCCCAAATCAATCAAAGCCATAAATCGTATCAAGTGTTTTATTTTTAGCTGATTTCTTTTTGCCTTTGCTTGGGTCACAGTGATCCACGGCCCCAGATTCAATAAAAAGAGCTAAATGATTCAGGAAGAAGAAATAAAGTTTAAAAAGAAAAATAAGAAAGAAAAAAAGAAACCGACGTGTTGATGTTGTCATTTGAACGTGGGAGAGATTTGATTTTTAAGAGCAGAATAATTATGATTTCTCTCTCTATTAATAAATATTACTGTATGAAAATGAATGTCGATGAGTAATGTTTGAGTTCATATTAAAGGAATAGTTCACCCAAAAATGGAAAATTGCTGAAAATGTATTCATGGTGTAGTTGGGTTTGTTTCTTCATCGAAACAGATTTGGAGAAATTTAGCATCACTTGCTCACCAATGGATCCTCTGCAGTGAATGGGTGCCGTCAGAATGAGAGTCCAAACAGCTGATAAAAACATCACTATAATACACAAGTAATCCACACGACTCCAATCCATCAATTAATGATTTGTGAAGAGCTGAGTGTTTGTAAGAAACAAATTAATAATCACATTATTGTGATGTTTTTACAACCCAGGCTCATTGGAAATACGTGCCTCTACATACATTTCTGCAACCCCGTAATTATGTACCTTACTGCACGTTTCGTAGCAGTTTCAAAGTGAAATGTCCAGAGAGTGGCGCTAAAACACGTTTAATACGTGACCGTGGCACCTTTTATTACTGCCAGGCAGCACGCATTGCAGCGTTTTTATTATGCTGCTTGGAGATACGTTTTGCGGCCATTCAGAATTCAAATATCCGGTGAGTGTCGCTAAAGATTAATGCTCTATCATGTTGGAAATATCCCCTACACCAAACCCAAACCTAAACCTACCCGATAGTGTTAACAAATGCAAAAGTAATATAACAACGTATTAGCTGATGCAGCTATGCTATTTTAACTTCCTTATGCGTATTTGAGCTGTTTAGTCGAACCGTAGTTTCACGGGGATTCGTACCGGAGCTTTTCATTACCTAAGGGCAACGCCATATCGCATGAGCTACCGAATACATCTACTGGATTAGAAAACTCATGCATATGAACCTGTATATATGACGACAACTTTCAAAAGTATCGGATTTCAAATCGTGCAGGATGTTAAAATTGTTTTGAAGTCATATCATAACATTCTGCAGCTAATTGTGTGAAAATTAGCCTTTATTAATCAAAAATATACCTGTAAATTATACTTTTGTGTGAAAAAGAATAAAAGTTTTACTGCCTCTAGTGTTCATTTCAACTGGAAAGTGCAGCGATTTGTATGTACAGGTACGTTTTTTCAGTTTTGCAGAAATGTATGAATAGGCACGTATTTCCAATGAGCCTAGGTTGTGTTTTTATCAGCTCTCATTCTGACGGCACCCATTCGCTGCAAAGGATCCACTGGTGAGCAAGTGATGTAATGCTATTCAGATTAAGAAACAATTCATCCACATCTTGGATGGCCTAAGGGTGAGTACATTTTCATTCCTAGGGGAAAGAAAATAAGGTCCAGTGAATTTCCGCTTAAAGTAGATGTTTTGTATCACTGTAATGTGATAATATGTAAATAGCCGATGTGGTTTGAAATGCGTTATAATGTGATTACAAGCTTGAAGAGATCAAAGAAAATTCAGGAAACATGTTGATGAGAGAAGACGGACTGTGTGGCGTCGTGTCAAATGGGCCACTTTGTCATTTAAATGCTACGCTAAAGAGAACTTCAGTTCCCAGAATTTGAACCGAGATCAGAAGCGTCTTGAGTTCACCAAACATGTCCAAACAAGCCCCAGAGGAGAGCGCTTCATGTCTCTCTGCGCCAGTCACTGAGATTTTATTGTTTCAATCAAAGATTTCCCTCCGCAGCATGAGCAAAAGCAAATTATGTTCAACTGTTGGTCCGCCGCCAGTTGAACTGTTTTGTTCTTGGCTAATGTCATGCAGTGCCCTGAGACGGGAACTTGGTATGAGGCGTAAGTCTTTGCTCATTTTCTTATCTTCTGTCCCGCTGCCAATTACTAAATGTCTTTTTATCACTTTGATGTTAGAATATGCTGGATTTTTTGCATTTTCAGAGAAAATATGAGTGGTACTTTCATATACAACACTTGCCAGCATGATGCTAGGGTGTTCTGAAAGACGTGTTTAGGCATTGCTAGGTGGCTGCATTTTGAATTTTGATTGGACGTTTTGTACCACTTTTGTATGTGGAAATTTATTTTATTTAATTTTAATTTGGGAAGATTGAAATTTATGTGAATTGGTCCTAGGGGAAAAATTCTGTGAAAATGTTCTAGTTAAAGAAAAAATATACAGTAATTTATTTACAATATTTTACTTATTTTTTAATTTATTATTATTATTATTATTAAATTATTGAATTAAATTTCAGTTGTGATGTCAATGACTAAAATAAAATGTCAGTTCCACGTCTAATGTCAATGTTAATTTGCCATCCAATATTGACGCCAACTGACGTTGATATTTTGTTGTTTTTAGGTTGTGTTGTAAAGTTACCAAAATCCAGTGTTAAGTCAACGTTAAACCAACGTCAGTTTGACGTCAAATTCTGACAGTTTTCTACAATTTTCATTCTCAACCAAAATGAAACGTCTGTCCAACGCTGGTGTTTAATTTTAACCTGATATTAAAACGCTACTCACGACCAATTCGTACGTATTTTACGAGGTGGCTAATTCGTACGAATTCGTACGACCTCACTCGTATGATTTTGTATGATTTGTCTAAACCCCAGTTACGGGTAGGTTTAGGGGCAGGGTTAGGTGTAGGTCATCCGTACAAATTCATACGAAATGGCAACTCGTAAAATATGTATGATTTTGCAAAAATCGTATGAATTTGTACGAGTGAGGTCATACGAATTTGTACGAATTAACCACCTCGTAAAATATGTATGAATTCTGATTTGTACGAATTCATATGATCTTATACAGATATGATTTCATACTTTTCATATGTTTTTGCTTACACCCCACTGACAACTAGCTTTAGGGGTGGACCTTCATGTTTACTTTTTGATTTTAGAAAGCTGGTCCCTCAGCTGGATCCTCGTGGGGGTCAGGCACATGAAACGGTTTGACAGCCATTGGTGTATGATATAAAGTGGATGTTAAACATTTATTTAACCTATCTATTATGGACACAAGTTGAAGTTATTGTTTCAGGATTTGGTAGAGGGGTGAACAGTTCATTCAGCTGCCAGTGAAGCAATAGTGTCCATATTAGAAAATTTTTCCCTTCTCTGTCTCTCGGGACTAGAAAACAGTGAAGACCTCTTTAAGAATCTGAGGTATTGTTGCCCATTTCTTTTCTTTTAATTAAGGTTAAATAAAAAAATGCCAAGGATGTCTGCTAGACTGCCTGCCCTCAATAATCTCTGAAATTTCATTTGCCTTTCTCAAGCATGTACCACTATATTAATGAGTGTTTGCTGAGCAAAATTTCAATTGAGTGTAGAGGAGATAGTCCTCTGCATTCAAAGAGATTTCCAGCAATGTCCTACAGACATCTTTAAATGAAATGAAGTCAAGACGCATCACTTCCTGTTACTCATGAGGGCCTCATGAATGATAAAATAGTGTATTCATTGAGGACGTCTGCTGATGTTTAAAATATATATTTTTAAACTTGACTGTGTGGGAATATATTACATCAGAAAGGTTTCATATTTTAGATACACATAAATGACTTCTGGTTGTGATGTATAAATACGGATCATTGAGAACACTTCTACTTGTTTTGAGAATAATTCATCCAAAAATGAAAATTCTGTCATTTACTCACCCTCATGTCATTCCAAACCTGTATGATTTTTTTGTTTTACTTCTGTGGAACATAAAAGATAAATAACATAAAAGATATTTTGAATAATGTTGGTAACCAAACAGTTTCAATTCTCATTGACTTCATTGTATGGATGAAAAAGTCTATGGAAGTCAGTGGGAACTGGAACTGGAATAGCTTCTTTGTCATAGTTGGGGCTCAGGTCAGCATGATTTGTCCTAAACGTAATTAACATTACCATAACCACAGCAATACTGTATATATCCATGCCTAAAAATGGAATTTTGAGCATTGTTTATTTCTCCATAATCCCACAATGCTTTGTTAAACCTAAAAGGAACCTGAAAAGGCGCCTGCTGTTTGGTTTTGGCTCGCTGTAGGAGTTCGGCTGCTCTGGAGAGTTCATGTTTCTGCTCTTTTGTTCAGGTACTGTTCTCATAATTCTGGAGGAAATATAACAGTGCCAGTTTGACAGGACTACACATCACCTACAGTTTGTTTAGTACTTTTTAAATGTCATTTTTAAATGGAGTGGGGGGACTTCTCAAGAATAACTCAGGATTATTTTATTTTAAAACTATTTTAAATACTTGAGAGAAGAAGTTATGAAATGTACACACAAAAACATGTTCATAATATAGATTATGGACTGGTATTTAGTCCAGAAATGACTTTTAAAGTTAAAAATGCCTTAAAGAGGTCATCAGATGCCCATTTTCTAAAAGTTGATATGATTATTTAGGGTCTTAATGAAAAGTCTGTAACATAGTTTAGTTAAAATTTCTCAATGGTAGTGTAAAAAAGCACCTTTTTAAACCTGTCAAAAACAACTCTTGTCAGAGCAAGCCGTTTTGTAGCATTTTCCTTTAAATGTTAATGAGCTCTGCTGACCCCGCCCCTCTCTTCTGAGCCACTCTCTGAGGGACTGTTTACTTTAGCTGCATTCATTGTGAAACTTGCTAATTAGCACATTATTAAGAAAGGCGATTTGCAAACATTCATTAAAAACCCTTATACTCACTTCTTCTGTAGGTGAAGCTGGATCACGAATGATTCGTGTGAACATAGAGGAAGATCGGGGATTGGCGCATTCCCTTCAAAAACAAACGTAATCCTCTGCGTCTTCAGCGGCTCTGATGTCGGGAGTAAATGACAATTGCTATATTCATTATTACATCCAACAACAGAACGCCTCAATCACTTAATCTGAGACATCTTGTCTTCCCCTCCACCGGAGTCGACACAATGGCGGTCGGACTGTTTACAGCTCACTCAGTTCACTCAGCTCACTCAGGGTGGGTCTAAGGTAAGACGGCCTTGTCAATCAATCGTGGGAGCGGTCTGTACAGAACTACGTCATTCTGACAGGGCTCTCAGAACAGCCTGATTTGAGAAAGGGGATTTTAAAATAAGGATTTAAAAAAAAAAAACCCTGGGTGGATTTATATCATTATAGGATGGATGTGTACACACACTTCCAACACACATTTATGTTCAAACAACTTGTAAAGTGAATTTTGCATCCGATGACCCCTTTAATGATAGACTTGTTTCTTACAAACATGCAGCTTTTCGCTTCACAAGATGTTAATTGATGGACTGGAGTCGTGTGGATTACTGTGATGTTTTTATCAGCTGTTTGGACTCTCAATCTGACGGCACCCATGCACTACAGAGGATCCATTGGAGAGCAAGTGATGTAATGATAAATTTCTCCAAATCAGTTTTGATGAAGAAACAAACTCATCTACATCTTGGATGGTCTGAGAGTGAGTAAATTTTTTAAGCAAATTTTCATTTTTAGGTAAACTATTCCTTTAAGGTCTTATAGGTCTTTCTATTTTTCTGTAAAATTGCGTTCACAGCTTTTCCAGGCCTATTTTTTCCAGTGTTTATGTCTATGAAGTGTATTGGTCTGCTGAGTTTATACACGTATAAAATGAACAGATTCTAGTGGGGCTTTCTCTGCTCTGTGCCAGGGCTTTATGCCAATGATCTAAAATCCAGCATACATAAGCATATCTAAAGGAAACCCCTCTTTTGAAGAGCGACTGAAAAGAGCTGCGATTCAGGGATGAAAACATCTTCAGAAAGTATGACTCGCTCTTTTGCTAATGAATGTACTGCTGATATGCTTAAAAAAAGTGAGTGGTAAGAGCTATTAATGCTAAACAGTATAAATATTAATAGTCAGCACAGCATGAAAAATGAAGATATTTTTTGCTTACAACTTTACGGTCACGTTTTTACATACTGAAGCATCTCGGTTGCACAAAGCAGCTTTCTTATTCTGTTCGTCATAATGGCCACTCTTTGGTTGTGCGGCGCTAACCGTGACCTCATGCTGCTCAAGGCTAAGCACGAACCTGCGTGGCATATTTACCTCCGTAATGAGCATTTCATGGCTTTCCCTCTTGTAATAGAATATTCTTGTCTGGTGAATTTATAATGGAGTTTGCATTCTCTGGTTCTTATTAAACTCTGTCGCCAGGATGGGCTAGTACAAACGACCCTTCTATTAGCCTTCCTGCACCCGGTGCGGTCATTAGAGGAACATTAGGAAATTAGAGGAGAATTGCATTATGGGTGCAGCAGATGGAGTGGCTGCAGTACCGGACAAATGTGATTGGCCCTTCCAGCTGCAAAAACAGTTGGGTCACTCTGTGAAATCAGTGCCTTTTCCAGGTTGGCAGAATGATTTTTCAAATAAATATTGATATGATTCTAAATATTCAGTCAGATCTCATATGTATATTAAATACTGAATCAGATAAATGTGTGTGTGTGTGTGTGTGTGTGTGTGTGTGAGAGAGAGATCTAGTGCATATTTATATATAATCACATCATATGTGTATATATAATCTGTATATATAATCAATCATATATATATATATATATATATATATATACATATATAATACTGTATATGTATATATACACGTGTGTGTGTGTGTGTGTGTATATGGACACACACACACACACACACACATATATATATATATATATATATATATATATGTTTATATGTAAAAAAAAAAAAAAAAAAAGTAATTTATGTAAGTAGATAAGCTAAAGATAAGCTAAAAATTACTAAAATTAAATCATTTAAAAAAATAAAACTACTCAAATATATTTTTTAAATTGAATAATTGAATGAATATTAAGAAATAATACAACACACATCCAGTATATATTTTTATATATCTTTTAAGATTAAATATTTAAATTATGTTTAGAAAAAATGTCTGTTTTGCACATATGTATATGAGAGCCACAAATGGTGCCTGTTTTTTAGAAAGACCCATTTGTGTGATGATAGTAAATGTCACCGTTAGCTTATCATTTAACCTCTTCAAAGCGAATTTGAATGAATATGAGTTAGTGTGCATGTTTTTAAAGGTTAAGACTGAAATATATTGCTGCAAAAAGTTCATTTTAGTCTTCAGGATCTGTGGGGCAGCATTTGTATGTCCTTGTGTGGCTGCGGCCATGTTTTTCAGATGAAATTGACAAGAACCTTCACAAAAAACAACTTGTTGAATCACTGCTGTGGTGAAGGACCTTCCACTGGCCCCCCAAGTTTTAAAAAAGTTTGATTCTTTGCACTTGTTCCCACGACAGTTGCCTTTCACTGCAAGCGAAATCACTGTACGATGATCAGAATGAATGTCTCAGACCTTGTGCCCTTAAATGAGTTATGCTCCCGGGAGCGTTACATAAGGAAAAGGATCGTGTCTTTAGGACATACGCTGTCTGTACGCTTCTCAATCTTTGCTATAGTCTTCGTCGGCTCACGCTGTGCACCCTGGGCAATGAGCCTTGAAGATATCCGCGATACCGGCAGACCGTTAGCGTGATTGAGCGGAGGTGCTCGTCTTTTTCCACGTGATGTTATTTATACGTTTTAATGATACCCTCACTGTGCGTCCCATCTCCTCCCAAGGCTGCTAGTGAAAAATTCATATTTTAAACGCTTGCCCAACACAGATAACTCCCATCAGTCATTCCTGGACATGTTTAGTGTGGGTGGAGAGGACAGGGGGTCTCGAATAGCACAGATCCGGTCCAAGTGTCCTCCTCCAACCGCGTGAGAGGACATTTTATTAAATAACTTTAAATATTAATGCAATCCTCTGGCTATGTTTGCTCACTGTTCTGAAATCATCCACCCGTTGCTCCAAGGTACTCAAACACACTCCATACTTGCGTGTTTGTGTCTGTGTGTTTCTTTATGTGCGTTCTTCAAAAAGGAATGAATATGTATATGTTTTCTTTTCTCTTTCCCCTCGCACCCGCTGTTGCCCGAGCTCCACGCCAGCAGGCAACGACTGCGTAACGTTTCATGGTTTTATGCCAGTGTGCTGGCTTGTCAATACAGATTGTCAGCGTCTCTGTCAGCCGGAAAGGGTCATCCACGCTGGTGTCAGAAATCGGCACTGTAGCCTGAGGATACGGAGGTCTTTAGAGTCAACAGTCTGACACAAGAACACACAGCTCTGAGTTTCCTGGCCATTGGCAGTGAATCGCAGCCAAGATTTCATTAACTATACATTACAGATGAATTTTTCACACGTTTTTCCTCTGTGTGCATCCTCCTTTGTGTATTAAGGTGATTCTAGGCTCATTTTCTCAATATTTAGTCATATACAGCATTAGGAGAACAATATACATGATAAGATGATAAGTAACAATAGTGGCACAATAATATTACTGTGCATATATATATATATATATATATATATATTCAGATGTAAGCTGAATAGTTACTCAAATTAAATAATTTAAAAATTAAACTATTCTAAATGTGTGTGTTTGTATGTATGTTTAAAAGTTTAGAGAACTGTAATTAGTGTTTTTTTAAAGAAATGAGTACTTTTATTCAGCAAGGATGCATTGAATTGGTCAAAAGTTACAGTGAAGACATTTATATTAAAACAGACTTATTTAAAATAAATAAATTCTGATCTTTTGGATTTTTTTATGCAGTAAAATGTCTTGGAAAAAAAAGGTTTCACTGTTTCCACAAACATTAAATAGCACAAGTATTTTTAACATTGATAATAATAAGAAATGTTTCTTGAGCAGCAAATTAGCATATTCAAATGATTTCTGAAGGATCGTGTGAGTAATGACTGCTGAAAATTCAGCTTAACCATCACAAGAACAAATAATATTTTAAAATAATTAAAATAAAAACAGTCATTTTGAAATTATAATATTATTTTACAGTATTACTGTTTTAATGCATTTTTCAGAAAATAAATTTTGCCTTTATAAGCCTAAATGTCATAGATAGATAGACAGATAGATAGAATGTTATGGAATAACAACAATATAATTATAAATTATTACATATAGATAAATCATTATATATATATATATATATATATATATATATATATATATATAACACACACACACACACGCACACACATACTGATACATATATATACAGTGGTGTGAAATTTTTTTGCCCCTTCCTGTTTTTTTTTTTAATTTTTTTTTCATATTTGTCACACTTGAATGATTCAGATCATCAAACATAATTTAATATTACACAAAGATAACCTGAGTAAATACAACATGCAGTTTTGAAATAATTATTTCATTTATTAAGGGAAAAAAGCTGTCCAAACCTGTCTGGCACTACGTGAAAAAGTAATTGCCCCCTAAATCTAATAACTCGTCTAATAACTGCTTTATAACCCTTTTCAGACTGATACATGTCAGCTATTTTGTTTCTCATCTGTTCTTGAATTTCTTTAGATCGCGGCATGATGTGTTGCTCTTTAAGCATGCTTCACTTTGTAAGACAGGTTCTGTTTAAGTGATTTCTTGATTCAACAGGTCTGGCAGTAATCAGGCTTGGGTTTGGCCAGAGAAATTTAACTCAGCTTTCTAAATTAATGTGTTTAATCACAGTTCTTTCATGATTTAACAGGAGGGGCAATTATTTTTTCACGTAGGGCCAGGTAGGTTTGGACAGCTTTTTCCCCTTAATAAATGAAATCATCATTTCAAAATCATCAAACTGCATTTTGTATTTACTTGCATTATCTTTGTGTAATATTAAAATTTGTTTGATGATCTGAATCTTTTAAGTGTGACAATTATGCAACAAATTTAAAAACAGGAAGGGGGCACTGTATATGTATATATATATAATGGAATATATATTGTGTTTATATAACAACTAAACTAACATAACAAAATTGTTGTTTTGAGCTGAGTAAGAATGAGGCATGTTTCATATTTTCACGAGGGAACAAAAGAACATCACGCCATTCCTGGATTAAGACCTACTCGGAGATTTAATTAGCTGTGCTATGCTAATCACAGTCGTGTGGCCACTGAAAAATACATTAAACACACACCTGCTATGACAACACCCAGACAGTGCAAACAAAGAGAGAATGTGAAAAACAATCTTTATAGAGAACATTCGGTGCAGACATGCCAACCAGGGGAATTTATACAACCTGCGCTATAGTTACAGCTGCGCTTACTGAACAACATTAGCATCCACATATTCTCACAAACACTGAGAAAAATAAGAATCTCTTCACTCTACTTTGTGGCTTGACTGGAACACACAAATTGCGACACTTGCTTTGCTCCTGTGAAACTTATTCCATTTAGTTTTCTGCTGAATACGAGTGTATTTCTGGCTGAAAAATAACTAAAATATATAAAAAAGAAATAAAATGTATCCTACTTAAAAAGTTAAAAATAAATACACTATCCAAATTGAAGCTGAGTAAATTTGCTGTGAAGTACGTTTGAAAATAGTATTATATTAAAACCAATTTAAAAAATGCACACGCACGGCCATGTCATTGAATTGCTCACACGTAGATATGTCACTGTAATAGACGCAAATGAAAGGACTGATAATGTTAATTACAGCACAAGGTGACTCGGCGGCTCTTGCTGAAGACGGCAGTCGTCGCTTTAATCAGGAAGAGGTCGTCAACTGATCGAGGTCAAATAGAGGAACCACACGTGAGTTCAGCCCCATAATCTGATCAACTCTCCATCTCCATCCCTCTTTCATACTCAGCTTCTTGTTTTCCACTCTTTCTTTTGAATGTCTCGGTCTGCTAAAGGAATATATCTCTGTAGTTTACATTGTGTATTATATATTATATATCAGTATTTGATTTAGTTTATTTTAATTCATTTTACATTGGAAAAAAAGAAGGCCATACCTTTTATAATATAACATTTTTATGAGATATTTACATAAAATAATTTAATAATGTATGCAATTTTTCATTTACTTATTTAATTTAATTTAATTTAATTTAATTTCCGAGTTGCACAGAAAAAGATGGTCTTACCTGACTCAAACAGAATAAATGATATGCCGCGGCAAGACTTCTGACATGTACTAAAAAACGGGACCATATTACTCCAGTGCTACGCTCTTTGCACTGGCTGCCTGTACGACACCGTATTGACTTTAAAATTCTACTCTTAGTATTTAAATCTTTAAATGGTTTGGCACCTCCTTACCTTTCGGATTTACTGTCAGAACATCGTCCAGTTGTGTCTCTCCGGTCGTCTAATCAGCGATTGCTATGTATTCCAATATCAAAGCTGAAAAGTAGGGGTGACCGTGCTTTCTCAGTAGCGGCTCCCAGATTGTGGAATGCACTACCCTCCAGTATTAGATTTGCTCCATCTATATCTGTTTTTAAATCTAGGTTGAAAACGTACTTGTTTGAACTGGCATATGGTCAATGATGAAATGTAGTGCACTGTGTTTATTTGTTTTTATGATTTATTATTTGAGATTTCTACTGTCTTCTGTATTGGTGTAAAGCACTCTGGTCAGCTGTTGTTGTGTTTAGTTGTGCTATAGAAATAAAATTGACATTGACATTGACACTGACAACATTTAAATATTTGGGTGAGCTATCCCTTTAAAAGACAATGACTATGGACTTATATTTTTATATAATTAATACTGTAGATTATACTGTTTGTTATGTAATATATAAAATACAGTATATATTTCATAATATAAAATTTTTTATTAGATGAGATATAATACATTTTTCATAGACCCATCATTGCTTTATTTATTTATTTTAAAAATCATGTTGTGCAGATAAATTAAGAAAGGTCATATCAGACTTGAACAGAATAAATGATCTAAATAACAATTTAAATTTTTGGGAGAACTATCCATTTGAAAGACATGATGACTATGAACTTACATTTTTATACTGTTTATAATGTAGGTAATTATTTATAAATTACTTATCTATTATTCACAAAATATAGTAACATTTTTACCATTTCATAAGACATTTTAAATACAATTATGCATTTATTATTATTATTATTATTTTTAATGGTTCACAGACAAAGAAGGTCAAAGCAGACTCAAAGAATAAATGATGTAACGATGACAAAATGTAAATTTTTGGGTGAGCAATCCTTTTATTGTTATGTGGGAATTAAATTCGCTTTTTGTCTTCAACAGAATGAAATACCAGCACAGGTTTAGATGCACAGTGTGTGTCTGCCTCATCATTTTCCATTTGACGTACGTGACATTCATATCCGACTCTGACATGCTCGCACCTCAGCTGTGAACAGCTGGCTCCGGAGACGACAGGTCGGGCCCTGCGATTGGATTGCATTAACTGGATTGAGGTGGGGTCATGGCCCGCCCGGGTCTGTGTTAATTGCAATGTGAGGATAAGTGATGGGCCCAAGTAAATCAAAGTGAAAGGACCTCCTCTCCTCTCTGTACGTGCCTTGGCTATGCCTTCAAATCTTCAGTGAGGGATTTTAAACCATATTGCTGTCATCTCCGTACTCTCTGTATACTGTCATCACATGGTTTCCCCTCTTCTAAATAAATAATGGGCCTTCATAAGATAGCGATGGACTGCTTTCATGGATTCCCATGAGGATCAGATGGACAGATATGATTATTCCCGCAATGGAATCGCTTAGTTTTTGGCCATCTGACTCTTATAAATGCTCAACAGATCACAAAATTGATTAAAAATAGACTTGCCTTGTTTGTTATGTGAAAGAAAACACTTTTTTAGGACACACAAATTTTCATAATGAACCATAAAAGATTTGTCACCACCTACTGGCATAAATGTGGAAGCTGAAGAAAAGCTCTCTGAACGAATCTGCAAATTAATCATTCGAGTCACTGGAATGAATCAAAAACAGCACAACTATCTTCTAATCTAGACAATGTTTGACTCAACAAAACTGTACATTTTAAATGCATAGGTATCTGGCCAACGTTTAGGCATAAACTAGCATATGAGTAGGCTTAAAGCTAAAACAGAAAATCCACAAAAAAGGATTTCTTAGGGTTTTTTAATAGCATTGAGTTACATTCTTGTTAGCTTTGTTTGCTACGTGTAATGTAGTTAACTTCTTTGAAGTGGCGTGGCTACAGTTTAGCTAGCTACTTGCTAACTTTCTTTTCGGAAATTACAGCTTAGTCGTTCTGACATTTTCTCCGAAGTGCTTTTCTTCACACATACTTTCTCTGAAGTGCTTCTCTGAAGTGCTCTGAGACTCAGATTTGTTCAATTGTGCATGTGTGTATTTAATTCATTATTCATTTGGCCTTACTATTATAGGATCCTGCTTTTACAGGTGCAATTTTGTATGAAAACACTTTAATGGAAGATGGATCTCTTTTTGAAGTCATGCTGTGTGTAATGTATGAATTTCATTTTCTTCCCATTTTTAATCACATAGTTGTTAGGACACTATCAAGCATTCAGTTAGAGTCGCTTTGGTGAAATTCAGACATATTTTTGATGTTGTGAAACTGAAACACTGTCTGCAGATCTTGTGAATGTAGTTGTGAATGATGCTTGTCCTGTTTGTGAACACCCGCAAAAACCACAAACACTCACTCTAAGAAGACTGCGTACTGTTTGCCTGTACATCTAGCGACCGATAATGCCAATGCAATTTCGGTTGTAAGTGTCACAAGTGCTGTCCATCCCAGAAAATCACTTAATAGCCAATTTCATGCAAGAACGGTGAGGAACGAAATGCTGAGTTATTACTGAAGAAGAGAACAGGAGAGCCTAGAGAGAGAAACAGGTTTGCTCCAGTCACACCTCATGGCCCTGTGATAAGGTATAAAGTAATAACTCGGCCTCTATGAGTTTTTCTAAAGCAAAATCATCTACATTCCCTCCAATGTAGTTTACAGGTGTCTCTGGAGTTTTGTCTTGTGTTGCCAGACTTTTGACCAACGGCATAAATCTGGTTTAGACTGCATTTTCTTCGGGCCAAGAACTGCTCAATTAGAAAGAAAGAGAGCATCTGACTGGCATTTAAATGGATCAATCATAGTTGATTTAGGAGCGGGCTTTTCTGAAATTGATTATACTATCATAATAGATGCTACTTTGAAAAATGTATTCAAATAATAGTGTGTGGCACACTGTATCAGATGTTTTCAATGTCTTGCTTTCCATCCATTTATCTTGTACCTGTACAACTTAAACAACTTATCATTTTGGCAAGTCTGATTAAAAACAAATGACTATTATGAATAAGAAACATATTGTTTCTTTTTAGCCTGTGTAGTCTGATTCTCGAACAAATGACTTTTTATCAGCTTTTTTTTTTGTTTTGTTTTTTTACGTTTTTTGTAGCGAATCAGACACGTACAGAAGTAGGTTTGTGTTCATAAAAAAGTAGTAAGAGTACAATTTTTCTGCAGATATAGCACAAAAACCAAAGCAGAATGAGCATATGTGCTTGTGGATATCTAGTTAACAGTGCTGAATACTGTTTCAGACAGCTCTTGTTCTTTTTGTGTGCAGTGTACATCAGACGGTCAGTCAAAAGACTTTGGATGGTGCTTGTCAGATCACAGAATTCAGAAAACACCAAAGGTAGACAGTAATAAGACTTTACAGATAATGAAAACAGTGTTACGACAACTCCCTCATGCTAAAAACAACAACAACAAAAGTTTTTGCTCCTATTCCTGTTTGTTTCTCTAATGTTTCTAGCATACTTTACTGTAACAACCATCATATTATAGCAAGTAAGTCTTTCAAGCACTAGTTTGAGCAGTTTAAATGGTTTCATTACCAATTCAACTTGATGTTGGGGAAAAAACAGTTCTGTCTTTATAGACTTGCATCATTGCATGGGATACAACCCAGCTCTTCAGAGACCTACAGATCTTTCCATTCGCCGTTAAACAGAATTAGCTTCCACGCTAAACTAGCGTCAACACCAATGCTTGAGGCTGCCACAGTCTAAAACAACAACAAAATGTGACTCCACAACACCACTTGCTTCTTGCATATTATCAACACAATTGCAAAAAGGACACAAGCAGTTATTGTCGTTTTGCTTACACTGAACTGATCAAAGCATTTTGCCTTTAGCACAAGCGCTAGCTGCTTCAGATCTGTTGCTCTTTTATCTTTTCAGCGATTATATGAAGTCAGGCAGTGTTTTTTCTCTGCTCTCTTGCCCAATCTGGAATGATGCTACTGTAGAAGATTATTTTAACTTTTTTGGATGACTGGATAGAAGCTGTAATTAACTCAGAATGATGTGGCGTTTTATGCTATCAGCTTTGTATCACCATCAAAGAAAATGTGTTTTGATGAGTATTTTAGGACCTGAATGCTGTTTGATAAAATATTTGATGTATTCAGCTATGACCTAGACCTGTATGCAAATCTTTTTTAGTTTTTTACTGAAGAAAAATTAATGCCGGGATTAATCACATGAATTCTTTTATTCACACTGAAAGGCTTTTCAAAATAATCATAAGACAGCTACATAAATATTTAATGAATATGACTTCAATTTAGGTGATTTATACAACAAAAAGTAGTTATTAATTTAATAAACTTTACAGTTCAACAACTTTCTTGGCTGTTGGCTTTGTGCATTAAGTAAGGATTAAATGATACAATAAAACTGGAGCTGAGAAGGAAATTTCCTGCACGTTTTTAGCCAGCCTTATCGGAGAAATGTGCCTTAGTGTAATTTCTCTAGGTGGTACAGTAATTTCAAAAGTGATAGATCTAGAGCATTAAAATAATTTCTGAACTGCAAATTATATTACGCTGCTTCTTGCATGTTTTGCAACGTGAACTGTCCAGTGAGTAGAGCTTGAAGCACATTCCACAGTTTTTTTCTGGAACAGACGAACGCGAATCTGGCAGCGTTTAATTTGACGGTTGTGGTGCGTACAGTGGCAGTTTTTGAAATGACTGTGAGTAGTGTGTCTCTTTTGATCGCTTTACTCTATCGCTTTTGAATAATGTGTCACCTACACTAACTCTACCCTAAACCTACCATGAGATAAAAGCACATTTGCTGAGGTAACCTTGACATTTGAGCTTTTTTAAATCGTGTTTCATGAGACTCGTACTCCAGCATTTGCATCACAAGAGCAATACTGCACCAGGTGAGTTACCAAGCAAGTTTACTGCATCAGAAAAGCCATTCACATATGTTATGAGATCAAAACTATATAGTGTGGTGCATGATGCAAAAACAAGACTTTATTAATCGATAATCTGCCGATGTAATAGTAAATTGTGTGAAAAGGAATAAAAGTTGTTGGTTTTGCTGCTATTAGCGGTAATTTCAGCTCAAATCTGCACCTAGATATAGGTACACTATAGGTCAAAAGTTTGTAATAATTAATAATGTTTTTGAAAGAAGTCTCATATTCTCACCAATGCTGCATCATTTATTTGATCATAAATACAGTAAAAAAAGTAATATTGTGAAACATTACAATTTAAAATACCTGTTTGCTATTTTGGAATATTTAAAAATTCAATTTATGTGATGGCAAACTGAATTTTCAGCAGCCGTTACTTCAGATTTTAGTGTCACATGATCCTTCAGAAATCATTCTAATATGCTTAAGAGACTTCTTTCAAAGACTTTAAAAAAAAATCATAGTTTACCAAACTTTTGACAGGTGGCGTCAGATTTTAGAGTTTTGTAGAAATGTAGATAGAGGCGCATTTTCCAATGAGCCTAAGTTGTTTTTTTTTTGCTTCATTTCCTTCACTGAGCTCTGAGGTAAAAGTTCAATGAAATTCAATGTTGTGGAAAAAGATCACGTTCTGGACAGCAACTGTCCAAGGCTGTCTGTTTTTGAGGCAGGAACTGGCTCAGGAGAGTGTATTGTGAACGAACAGAGGGATTTTAGTAGCAAAGCTACGGGGAATCATACATTTCAGCTTTCATTTTAGCAAATCTCGGATTTGCTTGTTGTCAAGCATATCATCCCAGTGTAGATACAGTCATGTTATTCCCCCTAGTTTTTTGAAATTCAATGGGGTGTTCACTCGAATCTCTCTATAATTCATAGGTCTTCGGCTGTATACGCTGGCCGCTGTTTATGTTTTTTTTTCCTTCTTTTGGATGTCACATCTCTGTCTCTCTGGAGTGTCAGACCCAAGTCCCAGAAATGAAACAAGCCATTCGGCCTCATTTTCTCCAGTCTCTTTCTCTCTCTACTCATTGCTGGAGTGTGTGGTTTTGCAAAAAAAAAAAAAAATTGATTGTAAGCTCTGTCGTGACTACCTCTTGCCGGAGCTCTTGGACGGCCTGTGCAGTTGTAATTTCTCAGATGGCAGAATCTCATTTACTCCTGAGCGCAATGTGTATTTCAGAATGTGTGAAAACAAGGCACTCGACGCAGCTGAGAGAGGGGGCTGTCAGATGCCACTCAGGCCAGGCTCAGGGCCCTCATCATCCCCTAGTGGATTAACACCTTCTGGCCTGGATCTATGCCGTGCGACTGGCCCTCTCATCCATCTCGTTCCAGCCTCCAGATGATAGCGAGTCCATGTATCCGGCAGTCAAAAGCTAGTCTGTGTTTCCTGCAATCAAAAGGCCATGGTTTTGGACAGCTCTTATAGCATGTTATGCTTTTTTCTTTTCTTTTTTTTTGGTCAGACAAGCAGCACTTTTACTATTGCTCATACTTAGGGTTAGGAGTTTGTCTAAATAAGCTTAAGTATTAAACTTTGATAAACTTGTTCCACACAGTTTGTTTTATGCACATGACCATTTTATAACACTTTAAAAAAAAAAAAGGTTTTATGAAAATGACTCAAGTTCTGATTCACAAGTTCTTTATTGAATTTTTTGATTTTGCTACACCGTATTTCTATAAACTATAAACTATACAGAACTTAAACCAGTTTTGAAGTATTTATTAAAGAACTCGTAAGAGCCAGAATAGGGCTACACTTGTCATGCCGTTTCCTAAGAGTCATTTGTTTGTGAATCAGACTAAACTGGTGGTGTTGCACTGTATGTTTTTGATTCATGAAGAAGGACCAGTTCATAAGATTTTTTATGAGGAGGGGGTGGGGGTGGGGTAGGGTAGGGATTGGTGGTGGTGGTGGATAAATAAAACAACCCTATGGCACACTGAAGCACTGAAATACAGGCGGAAAAAAGTTCAATAATTATACAACACTGCGTCGTCAGTGTTGGTATTGTATCATACACTTGCACTTAACATTATATGAAAATCAAGCTCAAATGGAGTTAACAAGGTTTTTGATCGGGCAATGACAGAGATCTGTGTTTTGGTTACCAGTTAAATACAGAGTCAATTTTTTAGGTTTTGCTGTACCTTAGCACCTCAGTGTATTGCTGATCTCCTTAAACCATATTCTGATCTCTCCGCTCTTGTAACCAATTGCTTCTTTCTGTTCCTCAGTCCCGATGAAGCGCTTATGCACAGGATATTTAAAACGTACAAAAGTATATTGGGTAGACGGTAAATAACCTACTTCTCCGCTCTTCAAACACACAAAAACATTAGCTTTTACAGACAGTGTTTGAGTAAAGAAGACGCTGTAGCTACTATTCAAACATCAGTTTATCTCCTCCAGGCTGTGCGTGACGCGTCAATCTGAGTGGAGGCGGGTAAAGTTATGAGGTGTCGCTTAGAGCTTGAAGTTACAAAGTTTTACTGACAAGCTCTTTTTAAAGGTTATCACTGATTAAATATCTGTAAAACCCTCTGATTTAAAAAAAAAAAAAAAAAGTTTGGATACTTTTCCACGGCACACCTGACTGGCCTAGGGTATGGCAACTGCCATACTCTGCCATACAGAAATGCCACCCCCGCATAAGAGTCATTTGTTTGTAAATCAGACTTGGTCGCACTGTATGCTTTTGATTCACTGAAAAGAACTGGTTCATATCATTTTTTTTTAAACTAAACTGGCTTTAGTATAATGTATGTTTTTGATTCACAAGATCGTTTTCCTATTTAGCGCCCAAACTCTGGAACAATCTACCTAACACTGTTCGGGAAGCAAACACTCTGTCAGTTTAAATCTAGATTAAAGACCCATCTCTTTAACCTGGTTTACACATAATACACTATCGCATTTCTATAATTCAAATCCGTTAAAGGATTGTTAGGCTGCATTAATTATGTCAACCAGAACCGGGAACACTCCCCATAACGCACGATGTACTTGTTACATCATTAGAAGAATGGCATCTACACTAATATTAGTCTGTTTCTTTCTTATTCCGAGGTCAACGTAACCACCCAGACCCAGACTGTCTCCAGATCAGATGGTCACTGCAGCCACCCGTATCCAGTCCGCGGAGACCAGGACAACTAGATGAGCCCCAGAGACTGATTCCCAGTGAAGACCCTGTCTCCTACACGGCCATCGGGACAAGACCACAGGAACCAGATGAGTCCTTTGCACAATCTGATTCTGCTTTAGCTTAGATTTAAACTGCTGATTTTGTCTGGCCAGAGGAGAATGACACTATTTCGACACACTATTTCCCCGTCTAAATATTGTAAAGCTGATATAAACCCACCCAGTTTTATATCAAGCTGATGTAAAGCTGCTTTGACACAATTTGCCTTGTTAAACGTGCCATACAAATAATAGTGACTTGACTTGACTTGACTGAAAAGAATCGGCTTATAAGAGCACCCCCCCCCACTCCCCTGAATTGAATTACATGATGTATTGTTTTTATTCACTAAAAAGAACCATTTTTTTTTTGTGAAATGGACAACACTGGTTGTGCTGTACTGTATAATTCACTAAAGCAAACTCATAAGAGTCATTTCTTGATTATTCGGATTACACTACTCACTGGGTTATTTACTGAAAAGAACCGATTCATAGTCTTTTTTTTTCCATGAATCAGACTACACTTGTATGTTTTTGATTCACTGAAAATAAATGTTTTGGAATAATCATTTGTACATAAATCAGACAACACTGATCACAATATAAGTTTTGATTCAGTAAAAAGAACTGGTTCATAAGAGTGTTTTGTTCATGAATCCGATCACACTGATCACACTATATCCCTGCATCCCAATGTGCATACTATCCACCCTATCTGCCCTAAATAGTCTTGAAAATTACTACTATCACATAGAATTTAGGATGGACAGTATGCATATTGGGACGCAGGCTATGTTTTAATTCACTGAAAAGAACCGGTTCAAAAGAGTGTTTTGTTCATGAATCAGATCACACTGATCACACTATAGGGTTTGATTCACTTAAAAGAACCAATTCATAAGAGTGTTTTGTTTATGAATCAGATTACAATACTTACACTGTTGATCTTGATTCACTAAAAAAGAGCCAGTTCATAAGAGTGTTTTGTTTATGAATCAGACTACAGTTATCACACTATAGATTTTGATTCACTAAAAAGAGCTGGTTCATAAGAGTGTTTTGTTCACACTGATCACACTATAGATTTTGATTCACTAAAAAGAACCAGTTCATAAGAGTACATCGTTCATGACTCAGACGGCACTGTTCAGTTTTTATTTCACTGAAAATAACCGGTTAATAGGAGTCATTTATTCATAAGTCACATATTTTCAACTCACTAAAGAGAACCAGATCATTTGTGATTTGGACTAGACACTGTTTGTGCTGTACATTTTGGAGATTTTAAGAATGGATACGAAGAACTACTACAGTGTGACCCATAACGCAAGCCAGACTCAAACCTGCATTGCCTGCATGAGCGCCGCAGCAGAACGTGTCAGAGCATGTGCGCCAACTGTGTTCTTTTTAAAGGTGGAATGAATCACTGCAGAGGACTCTGGGCAGGCGATTTGTTGAGCTAATGGTGGGCGAGACATCACATTTTCATGTTTGCAGGCCCAATGCATCACAGAGGGCCACAAGCATTCATCACAGTTCACATCTCCTCTGCAGACATTTGCAAAATCTGTGTTTACTCATTATGTCTAGGTTTTCAATTCTCTGTCAGCGAATATGGATTAGATAAGCTATCTTTCTCCCTCTCTCTCCCCCCTCAGCACGAACCGAGCAAGCGCTTCTAGAGACCGGGACGGAAATTCGGTGTGAAATGCGAGGGCTGTCTGCGTGTGTGAGGGAGCTGACAGGATTTTAGGAGCGTGGAAATGGAAATAAGAAGCAGGCTTTGGATGTGCCCGGCTGCCATCCTGGAGGAAAGATTGGTGTCTGTCGCAACTGGCCCAATTTCAAAATTGCCACGTCCGTTTACTCTCCATCTTTATTTACACAAATCTGTTTTGTCACTCTCTCTTCACCATTTGCCTGGACAGATGCATTAAAACACTCAAAACAATCAAATCTGAAGCGGCCGCTCGCGTTGGACTTGATTGACGAATTGGCACAGCGTTCCCGGCAAACGTGCCGCGAGACAATGAAAAGCACATGCTGGTGCTGGCGCGAAGCGAACCAGCACATCGGATTTCAGAGGCAGAGTGCGATGAATAAATTGGACTATCAAATTCGTCTGAATATAAATGTGACATGTTTATCATAATATATTTAATATTTGATATGGTAGATCTAAATGTCATTTATTCGATGACGGATTGTGGGCGGGAAAACAATACAAGCAATCAAGCAGAATCAGGTCTTCAAGCAGAAACTATACCGACTCGCATTATTTGAAGAGCACTTGTTTTTATCAGAACGATATTTCTCTCGATCTTTCTGGAAGCATTATTTGTCTGGTTTAATGGGTTTGTTTTTTGGGTTTTATTTATTTTTGCAGAATTGTAGGAATGGGGATAATAATTTATCCATTAGCAGCTCTCTATGTTCTGTGCCATATGTTATGCCAGCTAAAAATAATGTCTTCAAGGCTAGTGTGTTCACAGACCACCACAGAGATGACCTACTGTACATATGGGTGAAAATCATGAAAAGGTCACGTTTCTGCCTAAAATCAAAAGGAAAATAAGAAAGTAGAGTTTCAAAAAGATAATGGATGTTTTTTTTTGTTTTTTTTTATCACTGCATTATGTTCTTGAAAATATACTCCCTAAACTGGGCTATTTATTTATTTATTTTATTTTTGATTTTATTCTCCCCCTATTATTCTTGATTATTCTCATTAGATTGACAGTCTACTGCAGGGTTATTATAGTTAACCGTTTTAAAATAAACTATAAACTTTAAATTATATGTTGTATATGCTTTAACTTATTTCACTTCAGCTGGTTGCTAAAGCAGCATTTCTCATTTTCATTCAGTTTATCTTGTTGTACTAAACTAACTAAAAAAGCTCAAAATAATCCTGGTGTGCTGCCTAAAGAATAATTTGATTTAATCAGCATAAATGAAAGGTAGTATAGACATTTAGTATAGACTTAGACACTTTTAGACATTTTCTTCTGCATTACAGGAATTAAATTAAGATGTTTTCACATCAACGTGTTTTCCCCTCAATGTGGAGAAGACAAAGGAAGTTGTGATGGACTTCAGGAGAAACTCCGTTGACCACCCCCCACTGACCATCGACAGCTCGACTGTGGAGAGAGTCAGCAGCACTAAATTCCTGGGGGTGCACATCACAGAGGACCTCACCTGGACCACCAACACCATGTCACTCTCCAAGAAGGCACAACAGCGCCTACACTTTCTCCGCCGGCTGAAAAGAGCAAGTCTCCCAGCACCCATCCTCACCACTTTCTACAGGGGAACCATTGAGAGTGTGCTGACCAGCTGCATCACTGTCTGGTATGGGAACTGTAGTGCAGCAGACCGAAAGACCCTCCAGCGGACAGTGAACACAGCTGCAAAGATCATCGGTGCCCCTCTCCCCTCCATCCTGGACATTTTCTTTTCACGATGCTCCAGCAAGGCCAACAGTATCGTGAAGGACCCCACCCATCCCTCCCACAGTCTCTTCCAGCTCCTACCATCAGGAAGACGTTACCGGAGCATCAGAGCCCGCTCCGCCAGACTGCTCAACAGCTTTTTCCCCCAGGCTGTGAGAGCCCTGAACTCAAAACCCCTGCCCCCTCCAAACCCATGCAAACCCCTACCTCCCTGAAACATGGACCCATCACCCCCCTACTAACTTCCCATTTCCACACCAAGAGCAGTCTGCTACAACAGAAACTTTCTAACATTCAAAAATTGTGCTACACAGGTGAGCAGACTACAAAATACCTCTATGCTTACACTCTATCTCTGCCTGTCCTTTCAAACACTTTTTTCCTGAACCTTTCACACTTTTCACCTCTAGTCTCTAAAGACTCAATATTCTCTTATGTTGCTGTCAACACACACCTGAGTCATCTTATGCTGTTCACACATTAACATGACTCAAAATGTATCTGCATGTACAGTATTATGTGAAGCATCTGTATAGTTTGTATAGTTTGTACTTCCTATTTTTGTTTATATATTTTCATCTTTGGTTTGTATAAATTGTGTTTATATATATGTACTTAGTAGGTTAGTTGTGTATAAGTTTATATTGTTTTACTTCATTGTTGTATGTCTGTATTTATGTAGCACCGTGGTCCTGAGAGGCACGACATTTCGTTCCACTGTATGTCCCCACATGCAGCGGAATGACAATAAAGCTCAACTTGACTTGACTTGACTAATGGGATTTTAATCCTAACTGTTTTAATTAAGCAAAGTATCATTTCTTATTTTTTATTTTCCCAGACATGATTTTTACTTTGTGTGTGTGTGTGTACTGGTTTTTGTGGTTTACGGGGACAAAATTTGTTTAATGACATGGGTACGACAGAGGTATTACAATTTGAAGGTGGTTTATGAGGACACTGCCTATGTCCCCGTAATTCAAAAGGCTTAAAAAACATACAAAATGGTGTTTTTTTGAAAATCTAAAAATGCAGTTTCCCTGTAAGGGGTAAGTTTAGGTGTAGGGTTGGTGTAGGGCAATAGCCCATACAGTTTGTACGGTATAAAAACCATTACGCCTATGGAGAGTCCCCGTAAACCACAAAAACAAACGTGTGTGTGTGTGTGTGTGTGTGTGTGTGTGTTTGTTATTGGACATAATCCATGTGTACACACTTCACAAATCACATTTGAAACTGTAGACAATTTAAAAGTGGAGGGGAAAATCCACTCACCTCTCTGAATGGAGCATTGTTTGTGTAAATACAGTCAGATAGAGCACCATATAAATACAATCAGTTTAGATTTCTGCTGATCATTGAAACATCTAAACGACCTCATTTACACTCCTCAGTCCTTATATCCTCATCATATCTGGATAATATATGATGTCTGCACGTCGCATTTACACCCAGCCACAGAAATGTGTCTTTGTTAGACAGACAGAAATCCGATTGCATCCATCCTGCTTTAATCGTGTTATGTGCAAATCTGTGAGGTCTAATCTACTTTAGGCGCCAAAGAAATTGTCATTATATGCGTTTATATAATGTTAAATAAACCTTTATATCATTTATGTACATTGGAACTAGTGAGAGACATTGGCAACAACACAAACACTTAAACTCTCAGTAATTTCTCCTTATAAGTGAACTCACAGTAGCTTTTCAGCTTGTTTTTAATTCCATTTTTACATTTCTTTTTTATGTTATCATTCCATTTTATTACCTTTTTTATTTTACTGTATTTTATTATTTTTTTGTAAGTTTTAAAATGTTATTCTTTTTATTTTTGATTATTACTTGTTATTTTGTTTGTTTAATTTTTAGTCTTTTTATTTTATTTTATTTTAAAGTTTGCCAAGAAACACATCTTATTTCTTTTTCTTTCTTTCTTTCTTTCTTTCTTTCTTTCTTTCTTTCTTTCTTTCTTTCCCCCTTTTGTTTTGGTAAGTATTCCATTCCATTTAATTTCATTTCATTTGTTGGCCAAGAAACAAATTTTTATCCACAGATTGTGACATTGCAGAAAAACACCTGTCTTACATTTTAGACTGAAACCATCTAATTTGTTCTCAAGAACCAAACTCTCCAGATTTCATTGGAAAATTATTCTTTAATATTTTTAATAATTGAATACCATACATTCCAAAAAACATTGGTATTTTCTAACCTTCCTGAAAGCAGCACATCACCAATATAATCATAGCTGGCAACTCCTTTTAATATGCATGTATGTACGGAGAACTCTCTCGCCTTCTGTTGTTTAAAAGAAAGACGCGGCTCAGGCTTCATTCTGCAGCTAATCACAGAAGTGAATTATTGCGGAGGGTAATAAAGCTCCAAACGCATCGCCTTTGTTCCTCTTATCAGCTCAGTTAAGCAATTTACCTACACATTCTCTCTCTATAATCACCACCCGGCTGCAATTATGCAGTTCTAGAAGTTTCTGAAGAGGATTGTAAAGCGAGTAGATGTCATCAGATACAGCCCTTGAAAGGAAGACTCGAGTGTGCATGCTTAAACATTTAAGATGTTAAACAGGATATTAATAGGCTTGGATGCAATTATATTAACTACATCCTTTCAAGTCCAAAGCCTTGTATTATCAGAGTAACTCATAAGATCTTGTTCAGATTCTTATTTATTGATTTTTGACTCATTATTGACTCATTTATAATACAACCATAAGGAAATAATTTATTATGTTTTAAGGATGTTTTTATTGGAAATCAAGGCAAAATGCAGATTAAGTAAATGTTTTTGTTGCTGTTGGTTGAACATTTGAATTTCGATACCGTCAAACTTTTCCATCTACATCTGATGCAATATAGTTTCAGAATCCAGAAGTAATTCCTCAGTTCTCATGCTTTAATGCAGTAAAAAATCTCCCCCGTAACTCTTCCACCCACAGAGCTGCAGCCTGAGCTTCAGCGCTAACAAACTTTATCACTGCTTTCATATACAGCGCTTTGGCGGCCAGCCGGCCCGTATCAGCACAGATTTGTGTATCCGTTGATTCCTGCTGGACTGAGCGGGGCTTCAGTGGCCACCGGGAGACCTGAGAGAAGCAGCGGGAGATTTTTAGCCACATCTGTGGCCCGCATTTAACCACAAACACAGGTCACGATGACTTTTTTGTGGCCTAATGCATCGGGAAATAATCTGTGTTTGAAAATCAGTTTACAGTCGTACTAATTACGATGAAAAGTGGGGGACTTCATGTTCTCCCTCGTTGTTTTTTTCATGTACCTTTTGTTACTTTATCTGCTTGGTTTATGTGGGCTTGTTGTGGTTGCTTCAGGAAAAATACAAATGTGTTGCAGAGGAGGGTGAAAAATAGGAGGATGAGTTTAAAAGGCCTGACTCAAGGGTTTACCTTATATTTCTGCATTATTACTGAGGCGTCTGTACATGTGTTGGAATTCATTGTAAAATAATTCTACATTTTAAGTGAAAAAAAATAGAGCTACACTAAAAATAACAGTCAACTGTTTAACAAGTTATCTTATTGTTAAAGACTGTATATATGATTCAACAAGAGGATACATGTCATTTTACTGTAGAATACTGTAAAATTATGTTTAGTATAAGTAGAAATTACACTGTAAAAATCTGTAAAAATGTACTGTATTAATATAATTGGAATTTCCGTATTGATTTGTTTGCATTTTTGAACTTTGCAATTAACTGCGTTGTGTTTTAGGGTTAACGGAAATGTTCCTAGAATTATTGGACTGCCAGTACATTTAACGTTTTTTTTTTTTTTTTTTTTTTAGTGTACCTTAAGTGAAAATCAGTTATATATTTACTTTTTTATTATTATTTTTTTAAACATATATTCCTAGAATTCCCTGCATGACACATATGATTTTCATTTATGAAAAATATAGGCTTTGTCTCATTTGTAATTTTAGTCATGCATGTTACAGTTTTATTATTATTATTATACTGTATATATATATATATATATATATATATATATATATATATACACACACACACACAGAGTATAATAATAAAATAATAATAATATTATATATATATATATATATTATATATCAGTATATTTTAAAAACACAAGATTTTAGTAAAGGATTTTAGTATAAAATTTCCAAAATAAAAAAAAAAATCCAGATTACCCTGAAAGTTTGTTCATTTTATTTGTTTGTTTGCCAGAAATTGAACAGGATTTTTCTACAGGATTGTATAAATTTTATTTTATTTTATTTTATTTTATTTTATTTTATCAAGTCAAGTCAAGTCAAGTCACCTTTATTTATATAGTGCTTTTAACAATACAGATTTTAACAAAGCAGCTTTACAGTATTAAATAGGAAAATAGTGTGTCAATAATACAAAAGGACAATAGTAAACACTCAATTTTCAGTTAAAGGCAGTTCATCATTGAATTCAGTGATGTTATTGTCCAGCTCAGTTCATTTTAAATAGTATCTGTGCAATTATCTGGAAATTTAACAGGATTTTTCTACAAAATGTGTTATATAAATATGAATAAATATGGTTTATTGCTCCATTTTTTTTTCAATGGCTCCATGGTCCAAGTGTCATTTTCCCACTGACATTTGTATAGTCAAATTAACATGTTAATCAGTTGCCATTTCATTATTGACTGAATGAAATCACTACTCATTGATAATTCTTCTCTAGAATAGCAACAAATCATTACCCGCTGTTTACCGGAGGCTTTCCTCAGTAATACGGAGAAAATGCAGACATCTCAGGCTAATCCCTTCTTATCTGGAGCCGAAACTGGTCACTTTCACCTTGATTGCTTATGCAGATTTGGGAAATGTAAAATAAACGTAAATGCAGAAGTCAGACTTTATGATTAGGTTTGATCATATGATTACTTCCTCCACAGAATGCCCATAAATGGCACCAGCGGAGGGAAATGAGCTCCACGTGTGGGAAAGAGCTGGAGCTGAAAATTGGATCATCCTATAGAAGATTTCAGGAAGAGGTGGAAGATTTGGAGTTGGGTGAGAAGACATAGTCCATAATTCTTGCAGCACGAACGCTCATCTCAATCAGCGATGACCTGCTCTTCATAAATCAAGAGGCAACGTAAAACAAGGTGGAGGAGAAGAAACAGAAATGTGCTTTCCTTTCCCACCTCACCCTCCCGTTGTCTCAGAAGAGAGAAACTGAAGTCGACAGATCATTCACAACATCAGAGGCAAAGATTAATGGTTTATCCTTGAGAGCAGCAATCAACAAACACATGACGACATGCCTCACTAGCTGCAGCCGCAAAATGTGTCACATGATTTACTAGGCACAGTAAAAAGGGAAATTGGCTCTGTATATTTCCCTCTAATTTCATTTCCAGAAGGGGTTTCTTCCATTCGTCTTGAATAAGATAATTGAACAAACCTCATAAAATGTATATCTAAAATACATATTTGGAATAATACGTGGATTTTACAGTTTTGTAGTAAAATATGCACAAATTTAATATATATATATATATATATAGATTGTTTATGTTGCTAAGGGTGGTCGCTAAGGCTGTTGACCAATCAGAATCAAGGACTTGAACTCAGGGGCGCCTGCAGGAGTTCAGCTGAGGGTACGTTAAAGAAGTATGTTCAAAAAAAAAAAAAAAAAAAAAACTTTAACCCTGAAAACAGCAAAAAGCAACAAAATGGTCAAAGACATCTATCATGTTCAAACAGGAAAACAACTGAAAAACAGTGCGAGTGGACACAAAAACCAAGAATGTTCACAGAACTCAGCTTAAATTTTTTAAGTTAACTCTCAGAAATGTAGTCTTTTATTTCAGATGTTTGTAGTTGATTGTCCACTTCATCCAGCACAGTTTGGTCTTTGTGTTCTTGTTCATTTTACAGAATGAGAAAGATGATTGAATGTAGGTAGAGGGTGCTAAAAACTACTTGCATCATAAACACATCTTTTAAACAAGTTTCAGATATGGGTGTCATGTCATGAAATATTTGAATACCACTGAATTTACATTTAACATGATCACAGTTTAATTGAAAAAACATAACTTTTTTAAACAATTTTTTTTTTACAGTGTTATCACCTACTACAGTATATCGCATGAGTTTAAGCACTCTCAAACAACACTGAGAGCTGGGTCTCAGACAGCACGTAAACACTGAATTGAATTCTCTTTCGGGTTTTCCTGCTCTTGAACGAACAAATACACCTCGCCAGTTTAAAAATGCAAGCACAAAAATTAATTCAGCACCCGTGCGCTGTGTTCTGTGTACACAATATGCACACAGAGAGTCGCGTCTCACAGCCCTTGAACAACGAATTAAGTTTTCCCTCTTCTTGCGCTTGAATGAACAAATACATACAAAATTACATCGAAAAACCGTCTTGGCGAGTATCCTCGAAAAACTGTCGCTTATGTCTTGAGTGAACCTGAACAGTTGAGAAAGAAATCAGATGTATATCATTTCATTGGATGCATTGTCTCTTAAAGTGACCATGCCTAATTTACTATAGCTGCTGTCTGTGTCCTTAATGTTAATCCAAGAAAACAAAAGAGTGAAAATCACTCATTGCTCCTGACTTTGTAGTTTTAACAAGAATTAATCTATATTTAAATTATACAATGAAGACTATACAATGCTATTTTACATTTGATTATTTGGTTTCTGTACCTGAACACTTACAAACTTGAAAAAAAAAAAAAAAAAAAAAAAACAACAAGCAAAAAAAAACAACCTAATTTGTATTTTTGTTCTATTTATTTATTTGTGCTATTTACACAATTTCAAACAGGGCCCATGTGTACAACCTGCACCGGGACCCCACAGACCCCAGCCCTGAACTCAATAGAATTGTGTGTGAATGGTTTTAATGCGCAATGCTGTAAAAACGCTTAAAAAGAAACATGATGTGACATGAGCAGATCTAAATGTAATGCCACAATCAACACTTTTCCTTTATACTTTATTCGTGACAGCATAATAGATTTAGTTTAATTGTGCAGGGATATAATTTGGTGGCATTTTTGCCTCAAGCCCCCATTAATTTCAGACCCGTGGCCAGGGGAAGGCTGTATGATTCAGTGAGAGAGCGGTCCAAATGCGTTCGGACAGTTCACAGAAAAGAGAACTGACTCAAAAAAAAAAAAAAAAAAAAAAAGCTGAAATCACGAATGATTGGCATCGCTGGTTCATTGCAAAAATGGTTGCCCACAGCTGTGTATGTTCATATTGTGTGTGTGCGTGTGTGTTTATATATATAATTTTTTAAATAATTGTGTATATATGCAGTATGTAATTTAATAATATATATATATCTATATATATATATATATATATTTACATATTTTGTACTAAAATATGCAAATTATTGTGTCTTAAAAAAATAAAAAAAATAATATATATATACAGCGCCCTCCACTAATATTGGCACCCTTGGTAAATATGAGCAAAGGTGGCTGTGAAAATAAATCTGCATTGTTTATCCTTTTGATCTTTCATTCAAAAAAATCACAAAATTCTAACCTATCACTGAAGTAAAACAGTTAAAAGTGGGGGGAAAATCTCATTGTGAAATAAATGCTTTCTCTAGTTCATATTGGCCACAATTATTGCAATGTCCTTTTTCCAAGATAGCAGCCCTGATTTTTCTACTGTAACGCCTAAAGAGTTTGGAGAACACCTGATAAGAGATCAGAGACCATTCCTTCATGTAGAATCTCTCCAGATCCTTCAGATTCACAGCTCCATGACGGTGCTTCTCCTCGTTAGTTCACCTCACTCGTTTTCTATAGGGTTCAGGTCAGAGGACTGGGACAGCCATGGCAAAAGCTGCATTTTGTGCTCAGTGACCCATTTTGTGTTATTTTTGAGGTTTTTATTTGGATTATTGTCCGGTTGGAAGATCCAAACATGTCCCGTTGTAAGATTTCTAACAGAGTCAGTCACTTGTTGATTTTTTTATCTGTTGGTATTTGATGGAATCCATGATGCCATGTATCTAAACAAGATGTCCAGGACCTCCAGCAGAAATATAGGCCCACAACATTAAAGGTTCAGCAGTATATTTAATTGAACACATGGGGTGCTTTTTTATCCCTGTGTTCACCAAACCCATCTTGAGTGTTTGCTGCTAAAAAGCTTATTTTTTAATTTCATCTGACCATAGAAACCAGTCCCATTTGAAGTTCCAGTCGTGTCTGATAACTGAATTTGCTGGAGTTTGATTTTTGGATGAGTGAGGAGAATTTTCCTTGAAATCCTCCCAAACAACATGTGGTGATGTAGGGGATGTTTGATATATATATTTTTTAGGTTTCTGACCCCAAGACTCAACTAATCTCTACAATTCTCCAGCTGTGGTCCTTGGAGAGTCTTTGGCCACTCAAACTCTCCTCACCGTGCATTAGGACGATAGACACATCCACTTCCAGGCAGATTTTTAACATCTTTAGTTGATTGGATTGATTAATTATTGCCCTGATGGTGGAAATGGGGATTTTTAATGCTTTAACTCTTTTCTTACAGCCACTTTCTATTTTGTGATGCTCAACAATCTTGTTCTGCACATCAGAAATATATTTTTAGGTTTTACTCCTTATGATGGATGATTAAGGGAATTTGGTTTTTGTGTTCCTTATATTTATAATCCTATGGAGCATGAAATCACGGCTGGACAATTTCATGCTCCTAGTCTCCCTGGTGTGCTAAAAAAAATGGGAATATGACTGGGAATATACTTCAGAGATATTTTACTCATAAGAATTTCTAGGGGTGCCAATAATTATGGCCAACATTCATTGGAGAAAAACATTTATTTCATCAAAAGATTTTCTCCCCACTTTCAATTGTTTTACTTCAATGATAGGTTAGAATTTTGTGAATTTTTTGAGTGAAAGATCAAAAGGATAAACAATGCAGATTTATTTTCACAGCCACCTTTGCTCATATTTACCAAGGGTGCCAATATTAGTGGAGGGCGCTGTATATATATATATATATATATATATATATATATATATATATATATATAAAATACTTTTTCTAATTACCTCTTTGCATAACATATGTAAACGTGTAACATGAACATATATAAAAGATAATACAGTAGCCAGTCATCACAAAGTAAACCCTGAAAAGGTGAACAAAACCCATATAGCACATACAGTGACAAATTTTCTGCTTCATTTTTGTTTCTGAAGAGCTGTAATATAGCATACAGATATACATTATTGAAATTTGATTTGCATCTTTTTGATTGATGCCTTTTTTCTTTTTCCTTTCCTGCATTCCCTCAAAAGCCCCTGAGATGAGAGTTTCCGAGACAATCATTTTGTTTTAAAGACATAATATGTGTGCAAAGGGATGGTAAAAATGCAAACATTCCTCACACAGTTGAGGATCTCAGCTCGCACTGTCACTATGGCAACTGAAAGCTGTTGGAAGTCTATGGAATAAAGGGCGGCAGAATGAAACTTCACTTTACAGATGTTTGCAGTGCAAAAATCCATCTTTGTAAAGTTTCACCTGCAATGCTGCTGAAAAAAAAATCTAAGTGCAGATTACATGCACCAGCCTAAAATAGTGATTTATAGCAGGGCTCTTAATTAAAGTGCTCTTGGCTCAAGGTATCCGTCGATTCTGCGCTTAAAATGATATGACAGGGGAAGTAAATATATAAGCAAGTAAACTCTGAAATGAATGAAGCTCATATTTGCAGCCGAAAACCGCAGGCAGTTTTAAAGCTCATTGTGGCCGTCGCATCCTCAGGGATTACACCATCATATTTAAATATTTTTTCCAGATAGAAAAGAGTCATCAATCCTGCACGACAAACTTACAGGGTAGTCAGCTCCCTCAAGGCACCGTAGCTAATAAAATACAGCTGCTACCTGTCCTGTCCTGTCCTGTCCACAGCGTCTCCATATCCCCCCGTCAACCTGAGGGTGAGCTGGATAGGCATTTTGCACTGTTGTTTGGCTTCAGGAATATTTATGTACAATTAAACAGTGTAGATAACAGGCAGGCTATTCATGCATTCGGAAATGGGAATTAGAATTAGAGCTGGGACTGTGCTTTTCCCACAATGCACTGCTGACACACGGCCAATGGAGGAGAGGCTGTAAAGCCATTGTGCTCCTTCATTCAAATATTTTGAAATTATTCTCCATTAAATAATGATTTTATATCTATTATTTTTGTTTATATAATTTAATTCATTATTTATAATTAATTAATGAATAATCATAAGTGAGTGTTTAATATTTTTATTAAGTATAACAACAAAATTGTTGTTTAAAACAACTTCAACATAATTTATATATGGAAAAAATAAATAAAAAAATATATATAAAAAAAAAAAAAACCAACTTCGACAGAATGTGTGTGTGTATGTAATATATATATATATATATATATATATTCTGTCAAAGTTGTTTTTTTTATTTATTGTTTTTGGTGATTACATTCTTTAAATTATCTATAGTAATATTTTAGTTTTAATTTTTAAGATATGTAAGATATAAAATATATTTACAATATCTTAAAATAACAATAATATTAATATGACATATGGAATATGTAAAAACTGAATATGTATGTTTTTGTTGTAGTGTATTGATTTTTAATTCATTTTAATTTAACATTTAATTCAAATGTGTGTGTGTGTGTGTGCGTGTGTGTGTGTGTATATATATATATATATATATACATAACTAATAAGAATATATTATTAATAAACAAATCATATTTTTATTATTTTATTACTTAGATAATTATTTTATTCTGAAAAACAACAATAAAACACTTTATTACTATATTTAAATATTATTTTATTCGTTTAAAAAATGTTAATTACTAAAAGTAATAATAAAAAGTATTTTATTCTTTAAATTAGTGCTGTCAAACGATTAATCGCGATTAATCGCATCCAAAATAAAAGTTTTTGTTTACATAATATATGTGTGTGTACTGTGTATATTTATTATGTATATATAAATACAAACACATGCATGTATATATTTAAGAAAAATGTTGTTTATATATATATATATATATATATATATATATATGTATATACATGTAAATATTTTCAAAATATATACTGAATGTGTGTGTGTTTATATATACATAAATACACACAGTACACATAAATATATTATGTAAACAAATTTTTTTTATTTTGGATGTGATTAATCGCGATTAATCGTTTGACAGCACTAATTTAAATACTTTTCAAACAAAAATAGTAATAGAAAATAATTGCATTTTATTTAATAAGTAAATGTATAAAGACAATCAAAAAAGACTAAAAAGCTACTAACAATGCCTAATTATGCAAACAAACAAATAAAGAAAGAAAGAAAAAAATAAAGAATATTAAGACCATATTATCTAACCATGTGTTATCTAACCACGTGAGCCTGCGGCACAAATGCAAAGGCAGGGAGCAGCAGCAGTAATATGATAATGATTGTCTTTGGGCACGTATAGATGATGAGTCACACATACAGACGTGACGCAGGGTTTGGCTGCAGGTACTCTGTCTCAACACATCACCTCACGCAGCTGGCCTGTCATAATGTGCGCAGACAGGTGTGTGTGACACAATCTAGTCGTGTAATCGCTACAATTACAGGCCGAACAAGGCTTGTGTGATGCCACATAACGGTCGAGGGTTTGTGAGAGAACGAGAAGAATGAGAAAGCATGATCAGTGCTGACAGGTCGGTCTTTTCGTAGCATTTAAGACAATTTTTTCATGGCTGTCCATTTCAGTATGTTTACATTATACAACATTGTCATGGTGGGTGTGGGTGAAGTTTGATTTCTGACGTACAATAATCCCCGTCAGATGTGTCTCACATTTGTTCTGTTCTTTTAAATCCTCTTGTCAATGCATGGTATTGCTTTTTAGAAAAATCCAGCCGCATGTGCAAAACATTTGAATGAAGGACCACAATGGCTTTACAGCCTCCAGTTGCACAGTGTCATTGGCCCTGTGTCAGCAGTGCATTGTGGGAAAAGCACAGTCCCAGCTCTATTTGTAATTCTCATTTCTGAATAGATGAATAGCCTATCTCTGTGTGTATATTCACACATACAGTGCTGGGCAGATTGCTTACAAATTGGAGTTAGTAACGTAATCCATTACATTACACATTTTAGGTAATGTAATCAGACTACTTTTACATAACACACACACACACACACACACACACACGTATGTATACAGTATGTACATGTATATGGCTGTATATAAAGGTTTTTCTTCAGCATTAACGTGTAAAACCTCCACGTGGAACCTTTATATTTAAAAGCCTTTTGAATTTTTTTTTTTTTTCGTCTGGTACTGACGCTGCATGTTTTTGAAGCAGTCTGCACAATTAGATCATGTGCAGAATTATTTATTTTACTGTCTGGAACAAAAAGCAGCAGGCATGGCAAAATCACTCAGATCTCGTTTTGTCCAGCAACTGCTTGACGTTCATCAACAATTCATAAGCTGGATGTTTAAAAGAAAATGCAAGCTCGACAGTCCTAAACGCTATGTTTAAGTTTGCCCGGATCTACGTGTCAAGTAATTTGATCAAGGCTTCGGTCAAGTGGAATTTTTTTTTTTATATATCTCCTAGTTCTCGGTACTCTGAATTATTCAAACTTCGGATCATCCTCAGATTTTGTTTGAGCTGCGCAGTTCAAGGAGAATCTGATTTGAATGTTGAACGTTCACCCAATCTAATCAAATATCGGCTGAGTTTGCATAAAAGGAAGTTTTTCTACTGTTGACCTGTTTAAATGGCCATAGCACTTTCTGATTTCGATTCAGAGCTAATATATTTAGAGAAAAATGTTATTCTGTGTTTCAGCAGCATATACAGAGACTATGACCTTTCCCTCAATCTTTTCTGATTTGATGCATGATGTAAAGTGTTTTGGACGGCTGCCGTGCTGAAACCTTTCAGCAGCTTGCTGAGTTGAGTTGTGACTGAGATATCATAAAGCTTGGCACCGCTTTCCTGGTTCATCGAGGGGAGGAATATATTTATGCAAGGAGCATATGCATGGTAGGGCTGCTATTAACATCATGCAATATTACTCAAAACAAGGTTTGGGGCCACTGTGAGTAATATCCAGCGACCGCTCACAGTCTGTTCTCTACTGCCTCTGCCTGTGCAACTGAAATACTCCAGTAAAATCATCCAGTACTTTGTTCTAAATCTGTTGTTTTCACTTCACACTGTTTCTCAAATGTATAATCCAAGCAGAAGTTACAACCAATCAACTGCATGTCCTTTATCTAATTACCAATCAGAATAAGATGCTGAGATGGGCTATCTGAGTGCCCTCCAAAATCAAGGGTATACAGAATGAAGGGCACTTTTTTAGAATGGCTTAAATCAACATCAAACCTGATTAGCGTTTCCCGCATGTCTCCTTATTTAATTTGGTTCAAATAGAGAGGTTGTTCCTGAATACAGCGACATAAGCAGACCTCCGCTTTGTTGTTATCTGTCAAAGTCATGAAAGGCTTTTGAGAAAACAGGTCTTTTAAAGGAAAAGTTCATCCAGAAATGAAAACTGGATGACTTTTTTTTTTAATCTTCCATGAAACAGAAAGGGAGAAACATTGAAGACTGTGATTGTCATTCTTTTCCCATGCAATTGAATGAAGCTTTCAAGCTTTAAAAAGGGACAAGCGTAAAATAGAATTGGTCCATACAGGTCCATACCACTTGTATATATACATGTATGTATATGTGTGTGTGTGTGTGTGTGTGTGTGTGTGTGTGTGTGTGTATATATATATATATAGATAGAGAGAGAGAGAGAGAGAGAGAGAGAGCTATAGATAGATAGATAGATAGATAGATAGATAGATAGATAGATAGACCAATTTAATTTTCTATAAAATATTTATTAGCTCAAATACATCTATTTATATGTATAATAGTTAAAATAGCTTTGTGTGATGAACAGGCTAAAATGTAAGTAATGTTACAGTATATTTATATTATATAGTGATACTGTTATCATTTATCATTTTTTTAACAGTTCGTTTTTTTATTTTTATTTTATTTTATTATTTTATTAAATAAATAAATTATTATTATTATTTTTTAAAATTGTTAAATTTTAAAGTAAATATTTTTCCCTAATATTTTACTTTGATACAAACTAATTTAGGGAAAAAAATATGATCTATTCAATTTTCTTTATATGTATGTATATATTCCTTAACATTTTCATTTAATACAAATTTATTCAGACATTTAAAATGAATTTTATTTAGTAAAAAAAAAAAAAAATCCAAAAAACAAAAACAAAAACAATTTTTTTTTAATTATTATTATTACTCAATTTTGCTTTCTCTTTATAACAACTAACTGAGAATGTCCCCAGAACTTTGATTCATGTTCTGGCAAGGTTATGTTAAAGTTATGAACAAACATCCTTCCTACATTAATAAAAGTTATCTGGTCTTTAATAACATCTAGTAACATAATAACATTCAAAACGGTTGCACAAAAACATTATATTCAATTTTCATAGAACATTTTTCTGAAACATTTTAGTTGGACGGAATGTTAGTTCAGATGGTTCAGAGAACATTCAGAAGTAACATTCCTCTGCAAAATGATAAAATGAAACGCTCCCTTAATGTTTTCTCTAAATTTCACATAACCATTTTTTTTCCATTTAAAAAAAGGACATTTTATTAGCAGTCTCCTACAATACATGAGTACATGAATTAAATGAATCATTTTTTTACAGTGTTTCTGTATCCTTTTTTGAGCATGGAATGAGTGGTTGAGATAGATTTGTGTATCTGCTTTTCTGTGTATTCCATCTTGCTCCAGGTTGCATTGTTCTGTGAAATTCTGGGTATGAACACTTGACATTTTCAGTTCGCTGTCATTCATTGCTCTTCCTGATAGTGAAGCTTGTGCGTGTTGTCCAAGTGTCAGTGTTGTTACCCATGGTCTAAATCACAGGCTAAGCTGGGCTGATTTTTTTTCCTCTGGTTCCCTGGTGGAGAAATGCTTTGTTTCCTTCTGTGTTTGACAGCTAATGGCACTGTGCCACTCTATGGAAGCTGTCATTCTGAGAAGCATCGCAGAGGACAAAAAAAGGCAGAAGAAGTGAGGACATGTTATGCCATATGCTAACAAATATATCACAGAGGCAAAGGAGCAATTGGAATTGAATGGAGAGATGGATTCAGAGGGGTACGAGTCGCTGAATCTGGCACGTACAGTATTGATCAAAAGCAGCTGCATGGTGCTGATGAGAGAAATGATAGCTGTGCTGATGCTGGAACTGTAATGGAAGAGTCATGAGAGGATGTGTAAAGGTATGATGGCAAAACTTGATCTTCAGTGTTCTGTATGCAATCATCTTTCATTCCTAATGTGCATGAAACAATCCAGTAAATCTTTAGTATAATGCAGAAATAAAGATGGAAAAAATAAAATACATACATTTATATTAAATAAACCTATTAAAATATATGAAATGTTTTATTATTTATAGAATTTCTTAATGGCACCGACTGTATTTTTTAACACCTGCATGATGTTGGTGATAAATACCAGCTGTTTTAGTCCACATAGACAGATATAATAATGACATTTATTTCATATTTTATTTTGTGTAATACCTATTTTACTACATTTACTATAAAATAATTAATAAAAGTTAAGTTAATTTAAATTCATTTTGTTGTAAGAATTTAGATTTGCAAATTTATTAAAAAATATAAAACTATACATTTTATAAATATTAAATATTATTTATATAGATGATTATATTAGATGGATGGACGGATGGATGGATATTATAATTTATAAAAATATAAACTATAAAATTACATTTTATAAAAATAAAAGACCCTTTATACTTGTTATAGATAGATAGATAGATAGATAGATAGATAGATAGGTAATATTTAATTTATAATTAGTAAAAAAAAACTTTAAAATTATACATTTCATAAAAATAGAAGAGCATTTTACTTTTTACTTATTGCATTTTTTAATTTGATAAATGCATTTATTTTTTATTTATTAAGTAATTTATTTAAATTGGTTTTATTGACTAATTTTAGAAATTTTGTGTTTTTTACAATAGAAACTGCTGTGCTGGGAGATAAGGACAGTTTCATCCCAGAGTTCTTTCCTTCTGCCATCTTCAGAATGACTTTGTAAGCTCTACTGCGGTTCCGCTGGGACTGTGGTGGCCCACAGTGGGGATTGGATTTTGATTGGAGGCAGGGCTGGATGAAATGAGGCAGAGGCTCGGAGGCCGTTCGGCCTGCGGGGAAGCGGGTGGGGGAAAAGGGCTCACCCTGCAGGAGCAGGTACTTCAGGTTTTATTACCATCTCCTCGCACATCACCTCACGATGGAAGGTGAAAGACAGAGAGACAGGGGTGGGATCTCATTACCAAGCGTCTTGCGCTCTCACTGAACCATCTATCTTCATCCAGTGTGGGCTGCTAAGCATTTTCTTACCACTAATAACCCACAATGGCATTCTGATGTAATTTCATATTTCAGAATGCAACTGTTTTTATTTCTTTGTTTATAATTGTGGACCTTTACTCTTCCAGGTGAGGGCGCTGATTGCCATAATGTAAATGAAACTCTGGACGGCCATTATGGAACTTAATAACCTCACTAGAGCCTTCAGCGAGATAAACTGTTTGCTTGCATGTGTGCTTGCATGTTCACGCACTAACCATGTATCTACCCATCATGCAATTTGCAAGTGAGCCTTTTCAAGTTGACCGTGTACCTGCTGAACACATTTCTGGGGTAAGGTAAAAATTAAACTATTGACATTTGTAGAGGCATGCTGGTTGTGGTGTTTAAATGTCACTGATTGTGGGGATTGGGCTTATTCTGAATGGGTTTGCTGAATGGCTTACATTCACTGTAAATGGTCAACTCATTTCCACTTGATTTCATGGTAAAGGCTGACAGATTTGCAGGCTGGCATTTACAAGGAAAGCTAGCAATTAAACCATTGAAAGCTATCTTTTTTGCCATGTGCTGTTGCATGATGCTGTTTTGTGAAATGCTGAAGCTGTTGAAAAATTAGGGGACACCGGGGCTAATTGTCACACAGAAACCTCAGGAACTTTAACATTTTAAGTCACATGAGAAATACAGTCCCAGTTATTGAAGTTGCAGTTGTGAGATATGAAGTCAATTATGAGAAATAGTCAAATTATGAAAATTTGTTGCAATTCTGAGATATATTGCTGATTATGAGATAAAGTTGAAATTGTGAGCTATGAAGTAACAATTATGAGAAATAAAGTTGCAACTGTGAGATATAAAGTAAATTATGAGAAATAAAGCTGTAATTCTGAGCTATAAAGTTGCATCTGTAAGCGATAAAGTCAATTATGAGATATAAAGTTGCAACTGTGAGCTATGACGTCACAATTATGAGAAATAACTGTGTATAAGTGACAGCTACAAGAAATAAAGCTGCAATTCTGAGTTATAAAGTCAATTATGAGATATAAAGTTGCAATTGTGAGATATGAAGTCAATTATGAGAAAGTCAAATTATGAAAATGAATTCTGATATATACAGTCCCGTATATGAGATACATTGCAAATTTGCAATTATGAGAAATAAGACAGCAATTGTGAGCTGTGAAGTAAGAATTAGGAGAAATAAAATTACAATTGTGAGCTTTGAAGTGACAATTCTGAGATATAAAGTCAGTTATGAGATATCATGTTGCAATTATGAACATGAAAATTCTGAGATATAAACTCAGTTATGAGAAATGAGGTTGCATTTTGAGATTAAAAACATCAATTATGAGATATAAAGTTGCAATTGTGAATTATGAAGAAATATGAGAAAGTAGCAATTCAGAGATATAAAGTCAATTATGAGATATAATGTTGCAATTATGTACTAAGAAGTCAGTTACAAGAAATAAAGTTGAAATGGTGAGCTGTAAAGTCACTGTTGCAGTTTTGAAATATGAAGTCAATTAAGAGATATAAAGTTACAATTGTGAGCTATGAAGTCACAATTATGAGAAATAACTGCATATAAGTGACAGTTATAAGAAATAAAGCTAATTAAGTCAATTATGAGACATAAAGCCGATTATGAGAAATAGTTCAAGTATGAAAATTTGAGATATACAGTCCCAATTATGAGATATATTGCAAGGTTGCCATTGTGAAGCAACAATTGTGAGAAATAAAGTTACAATTGTGAGCTAGGAAGTGACAATTATGAGATATAAAGTTGGAATTCTAAGATATAAACACAATTATGAGAAATAAGGTTGCATTTTGAGATATAAAATCAATTATGAGACATAAATTTGCAATTGTGAGCTATAAAATAACATATGATTAACAAAGTTGCAATTCTGAGATATAAAGTCAATTATGAGATATAATGTTGCAATTATGAACTAAGAAGTCACAGTTACGTGGAATAAAGTTGAAATTGTGAGTTAAAACGTCACTTTGATATATAGTCAATTATGAGAAATAAAGTTGCATTTTTGAGATATAGTCTCACTTCCAAGGAAAAAAGTTGCAATTCTAAGATATAAAGTCAATATTACAAGAAATAAAGTTGCGATTTTGAGATACAAAAACACAGTGTGAGGTATAAAGTCAAAGTAATAAATGTGACAACTTGCCCCAGTCACTCCTATATGAGCTCAGCTCAGAAAACCTGTCAAATCTACATTTGCTTTTGTCCAGATCTGACATGTGCTCCACAGGTCCTTTGAAAATGCTGGAGGTCAGGATTTACATGCAGGGATCTTGTCCTAGATGAGCAATAAGACGCACCTTCGATCCTGAGCTCAAGAAAGCTCTGGTATGTGATCTTCTAGAGGGCGACGCTTGTTGTTTGCGGAGGCCCGACCTTATGGCTAAACATAATTAGGAAGGATTAGCAGTGAAACAGCCTCGTCTCATTATCGCTCCGCCGCATGTCTATCTCACTCAGGTTTTAATTACGCTCGACCAAGGGGCCCCGATACTCCCTCTGAAAGCGTTTGATCTTCAAAGGACCCTCCATGTCACCAAAAACCCAAGCAGATTTGGTCTCCTTCTGCATCCGCTTCCTGGCTAAGGTCGCTGTTGGAGGTAAACCATAAATTCACCACACAGTTTGTGTTTTACAATGTGACAGTTATAAATAATGGCATTGGTGAGCGTGTCATGTGTGTGTATATATATATATATATATGTGTGTGTGTGTGTGTGCAACTGTGCCGTAATGAATAGGGAACACTAAAGCGCTGATTTCCTTTCTCTTTCTTGTGTTTTATGCAGTGAAGACTATCGATTATGGCTTAAAGGGGACATTGATTTTACCTTTGTGTCCTGACTGTTTGACTCCCTCAAACTCTAACTGCACCTCTTTACTCGTTCATATCTCCCTCTTTTGCTCTCCCTCGCTCTATTTCTTTCAGTCTCTCTCTCTCTCTCTCTGTGGAAATCCTTCTGACATATTTCTGGCCTCTTATCTGTTGCCTCCAGTTGGCTTTGCCTGGTCGGCAGCCAGTGAGGAGGTGACATGTTAGAGGAGCCTTTATAATTCACCAAACATATCCTCCCTAGAGATCTCATTCCTCTTTCTAAAAAAAAAGGTTTAGGTTGTCATCGCCCGTCTGTAAAATATATCCTTCACATCATTTTTGGACCGAATCTCTGTTAAATTTTCCATTCTTTCCAGGAATATGTTCGAAGAAAGAAAGTGACCCAAAGGAGACGTTTAGGGCCGGGTGCTCATATGGATTTAATAATTCTGTTGGGCGGTAAATCGTGGGTTTCTGCAATTAACCTCTGTTTTTACCCTCTGTGTCATTTCCAATTTCGAAGACAGAGCTGTCCCATATTTGTCATCGCAGGAACATGGTAGCTCTCCAAACTCACATTATTTTGAAATGTATCTTGCCAACCACTTGGCAAAAATGTTATCGGAATGTTACAGTGTCTTGAAATTTGGTGATTTAATTGTACATAAATGAAAGGTCACTTATTTAATTGCGTTGCTCTGTTGCTACTTCCTGCTCCTGTTTTCTTTTTTTAATATTTACAAATTAATAATAACTTTAAATGTCAGGAATGTAGATAAATAACTTTCACAAGCATAAACTAATGAAACTATACATTTTTTTTATGCTCATTTTTCTATGTGTAAAATGAATACAATGTATTTAATTATTATTATAAAGTTAGTAGTACAAATAAAATAAGACATATAAAATATGATAATTAATTCAGTTCCAATGCAAGGAAACACAAAAATCTGATAAAAATGTTAATCAAATGTATACTTTGAATGCAATGTGTTATTATTTTAACACTAGTCCTTAAGTTATTTTACTAGGTCTTTGAAATGCACTGCTTTTTTAATATCCAAATGAGATGAACCTGCAGTGAGTTTTATTTTAGCTGTCAAACATTTGATTGATGACTATATAAGAAAATCATTCTAATATTCATAGGGTAGCAGAAAGTTTCTTTGAAAATTGCAGTTGATATACAGAACGTGTAGGCAGGGTAATGGAATTGAAAATAACGAAAATAAGATGTGTTTTAAAAGTTCAACTTTTTTTGTCTTGACACAGTATTCTAAACATATGGCGAGACACAAAAGCCACAAGTCCGATGGTCAAATACTTCAGTTTAGCTCATGTTGTTTACATAGAAGGACGCCGGAAAAGCAGCGCAGTGGAATGCAAGAAACATTTTCTGTTTGAACACTCCTCAATATTGATTGTCAAGTGAGATGAAAGAGAACTCTTCATAGAGATCGTATGCCGTGAAAACGCATCAGGATTTGATGCCTGAGAGGTTGAAAAAGTCCGTGAGGAATCAGGAATGGCCTGGCACTGACCGTACAACATGATGAAAACGGGAATCTTCACCTCTCAAAATGTCAAAAAATACGATGAAATGTCAAGGGAGAAATCACCGCATTCTTCGTTCTACCCATCTGCTACTCAACATCCGTTTTAATCTGCCAGCAGGAAGCTTTTGAACAACCATAGGCAAATGTAACTGGCACTGAGCAGGTTTTAAATTGCACCCATCCAATAAAGCTTTGGATATTTCATGTAATATTATAGGCTACAAATGTTGTGAGATGCTACGAATGCAGATTTTGCCAAGCGAATACATTGATTGTAATGGACTACAAAAGATGTCTAAGGTATCCTCAAAACTTTGTTTTGTACCTGCAGCCAATGGTCATCATCAAATGCCCATCTCAATTTCAATGGTGCCGTTGTAATTTGCTTATGCAGCTATTTATCGTATATCATTTAAATTAGAGATGGTCCGTAGTGCTGGTGAGGCATTTGAAAAACAACATAGTGAAGTTGGTCGCTCCAAGCCATAATAATGTATCACCAAATGTTTATAGGCCAATAGACCATTAATTCTCAGTCCTGCGGTTGCTTGCTGCTGACCCATGCAGAAAAAAACACAAGCTCTCACCTCACGATTAGACTTCTATTAAACCTGCTTCTATGTAGTTGTCTGATCAGGTTTATGCTTTTCACACCAGTGATTAAGATTAATTTTGCTTGCTATGCTGGCAGTATATCATATTCTCTCTTTTTAATACGAAGAAAGTCCAATTGATTTAGTGAATCTTTTTTTTTTTTTTTTGGATGGTTTATTTAAATGAACCTGTAAAGAACAATTGAACGAGTGCCTGTACAGATACTTGGGATGCATTTTTTTGCAGTGAAATAACATATTACAATCAAATATCAGATTTAGTTAAAGTCTTTTACCATAATATTGAAAAACCTATATTTTAAGTCACAATATTGCCAGTTACTTTATATAGTTCCAAATAAGGAAGAACCGGTATTGCATGTCTCCGAAAAAACCCCAATGGTGGGGTTTCATTCCTGAATGAAACGACTGGTGCGTCTGAATTCTGAGTTGGTGATACATTTGTATTTGAACACATTTTGCAACTATTAAAAAGTTAAAAGTTCAATATAGTATGAATTGAATTCCGATGTACTAAATCTGACTATTGTCATGTGACTTACTGCCGTCAGTTCCGTCGCTTCACTGCCATTGACAAATCCTCTCCCGTGGCCTCATGTGATAGTAAAGTGTCCATCAAATGCACATTTCAGAATCGTAATCTGTTTTTCGAATACTGTGAATTCGAACATACTACTCTTTTAGCACACTGTTCATTGCATTCTATATAGTAGGGACAACCTGATCTCAAAGCAATTCTTACATATTTTATGAGGTGGCTAATTCGTACAAATTTGTACGACCTGGCTCATACGAATTTGTACATTTTGTGAAAAAACATACGTATTTTACGAGGTGGCAAGTTCATTGGAATTCGTAAAAAAATGACCACCCTTAACCCCACCCCTAAACCTACCCCTCACAGAAAACATACAAAATTGTGCGAGTGAGGTCGTACAAATTTGTACGAATACAGTACGTATTTTACGAGGTGGCTAATTCGTATTAATTCGTAAAACGCGTATGAATTGGTCGTGAGGTAGCGCTGGTAGGGAAGTATTTGATTTCTGACACAGCAAGTGTTTTTTGAATGAATCAGTTGAGTTCAGTAACTCTTGTTTCATTCTTAAATGAATGTGTTTTGGAAAGAATCGGCTGAGTAAATGATTTATGAAAGTGAAAAGAGAAAGTGACATGACATACGGCCAAGTATGGTGACCCATACTCAGTATTTGTGCTCTGCATTTATCCCATTCAAAGTGCACACACACAGCAGTTAACACACACACACACACACACACCATGAACACACACCCGGAACAGTGGGCAGCCATTTATGCTGCGGCGCCCGGGGAGCAGTTGGGGGTTTGGTGCCTTGCTCAAGGGCACCTCAGTCGTGGTATTGAGGGTGGAGAGAGTGCTGCACATTCACTCCCCCCACCTACAATTCCTGCCGGACCTGAGACTCGAACCTTACGATTACGAGTCCGACTCTCTAACCATTAGGCCACGACTTCCCCCCAGTCATGGGGAAGTCGTGATTTATTGACTCACTAATAAAGACAGTCCATCATTTTGTTTGTGTTTGAACAGTTTGATTAAGTAAATGCTTCAGTGACACTTTGCTTTGAACAAATTGGTTGAATGAATCATTTGATGACTCACTCATAATGCCAGTCACTTACTACCCCCTACTGGCATAATGATGTAAGTAACAGAAACAGGGTTACACTGAATCAAATTTGTCCCTGCTCTAAGTGCACTAAGCGATTTTTGCCAAACGATGTTGATATTTGAAAGCACCAAAACAAACACGCCCATACCCCAACAGGACCTCGCCCTTATTTTGAAATCTCCGCCCTACACGTACGTACGCAACCATGGCACGACGATTGCGGAAACAAGTGAAGATAACACACAAGCATATTCAAACAAAGGCCTACAAGGATAAGTTGTGTGAAACAAAGAAAAATCAACGTAACTCACTTATCAAAAAGAAACAATGCAACCTCGGTGTCCGATTAGAGCTCTTCCCACTCTCTATTTATAGTCTATCTGCTAATATCAGTCCTGTGGACTCAAGTGCTCTCTTCTATCCTTACAAGACACGCCCCCTTATTGCTGATTGGCTACAAGTGTATTTTGGGACTCAGTCCAACGCTGTGGTCAAAAGCGTTTTTCAAAAATCACTTAGTGCACCTTTAAATGGTTCACACAGGTCTATTATTCAAAGTGCTATTAGATAAACTCAACACAAATATATGAAATCTTTGGGAAGGGTGCTTCATTGTTCATTCATTCATTCGGTCAGTCAGTCTTTTGTCAGGGTGGATTAGAAGGAAACCTAAAATGGATGAACCCTTAATTAACTCTGGTTCCTCCTTAAGAAGCACCTTAAGATTCACTCCGACAAAGAGCAGATATTCAACACCGCCCTCTTAAGATTTGCTGGTAGCCGTGACCAATAGTGGAGACATTCACAACACATAATTGTGCCATTATTAACCACCTTCCAGACCTACATGTCATTGAAAACACATCTTTTGTATTTTTCTCTGTTTAAGAAAAGCCATTAAAATTCTCAGAAAAGCACCGGGGGCAAATTTGAGTGTTGCTTTCAGCCACATTTTCTAAAAGAGCAGCCCTCCACCTTGTCCTAATCAACAGCTTCTATGAAACAGAGCCATTGCAGCCAGGAATGAACCCGCTGTTCTTTCTGTGGGTGCTCTCAAGGTACGGCAATATTGGTTACATTCTGGGATAAGTCTGCAAAACCAGCAATTAAATTTTAATCCATAACAAAGACATCCTCACTGAATAAATCACGAGCTGGGTAATTGACTTGAGAGTTGGAGAAGTGGATGCCAATGGTTTGAGGCGATCACATTGGCTGATGGCAGCACAGTTGGAGAGATAAGAGAAGTGGTTAGCAGGCCCTGCAGTCAGAGCCCGCAGGCACGCAATGCACCGCAGTTGTCGGAGAGAATGAAATGTGACTTATCTGACTGACAGCTAGTTAGATGACGAATACAATTTCAATACTGATTGAGAAGAAGAACAAAGCAGAGGAAAACGGGATAGAAGTCACAGAGGAAGTTGTACAATACACTGTGTACCTGAAGGTGAAGTTTGTAAGATTTTTATGTCAAAATACATTCTCTAAACATGGTTTATTGATCATTGACTACTATAAGTATGCCATTCATGGGTTTACCTCCCCCAAAAGTGTAAACACTGAGTCTGCAGGCACCACCAAATCAGTCCACTCAGATCCGTTAATCACTTCAGCTCGACCCATAGTGAGAGTTTGGCACGTGGCTACTGTAGCAGATTGAGCTAGGAGACAAAAATTGTACGTATTAACTTGCCGTCTTCTATGTATTTGCTCCTTAAACTAAAAATGGCATAAAATAGTACATATAGAATAGACATATTTCCATCAGTGATTTGTATTTATACTAGTGCTGTCAAACGATTAATCGCGATTAATCGCATCCAAAATAAAAGTTTTTGTTTGCATAATATATGTGTGTACTGTGTATATTTATTATGTATATATAAACACACACACATACAGTATATATTTTGAAAATATATACATGTATTTACGTGTATATATATTTATATGAATATAACTTATATGTTATAGAAATATATTTAATATATAAACATAACATTTTTCTTTTTCTTAATATATGCATGTGTGTGTATTTATATATACATAACAAATATACGCAGTACACACACATATATTACGTGAACAAAAACTTTTATTTTGGATGTGATTAATCATTTGACAGCACTAATTTATATGTACATATTTTAGTATTGACACCATCTAAAATGTATCATCTTTCCCCCCTCCTCCTCAGCGGCTTTTAGGAAACAGTCAAAGGGAGAAACACCGTGGCAGGTGTTGATTTAAAAGTATGCACATTTCCTACCTTATTTGTAAATGAGAATCATTCTTCTTCTATCCTTTGTTTATCCATATTATAAATATAAAATTGATATATAGTGAAACATTTAATGGTACTATTAATTTTTTTAAGTAAAAATTGTACTTTATTTTACAAATGTAAAATTTGCAAATATAAAATTAATGTTTTAGTACATTTGATTGATTATTAGTTTGGTTTGTGTGTATTATTATTATTATTATTAGTAGTAGTAGTAGTAGTAGTATATTAATAGTTTAAATACAGATGGAAATAATAAAAAAATATCATTTGCAATTTGTTTGTTGCGTTCAATGAATGAAATGTAGGTGAAACACATTAGAGTGTTTTACTCATTAACTGATATGTATGATAAAAATAATACAGAACAGAATGAACTGGTAATTGTCAAATTAGTTACATGCATTAGTTTTAATCTAATTAATTAGATATGCAATAAAATCAACCAAATTCAATGACCTCATATTGTACATGGCAGTGTCTATCCAAACAGAAAATATGTGTTTGTGCTCGAAGCATATGAATGCCTATGGATACTAATAGGTTCACATTAAATTCCCATGCTGTTTTGCCAAATCTACTCAGCCCCATCCATTAAAATTAAAGCAATTAATACTAAAACAGACAAATACTGTAAAACCTACAGTACAATTAATGATACTGAAAGCCTATTTATTTTAAAGGGAAGCTTTGGACAGAATTTCATTTGCAAAAAGACTTGCGTGCAGTATTTGACTTTGTTTTTATAGTTTTTGCTGGCTGCCAATTGAGTGCATTTTTGTTTATTAAGTGCTGCTGCTTGGACAATTTTTTGCAAGATGACTAAGCATCACATTAGCGTATTATTGTAATAGATGACTCAGTATGTGGATCCCACTGCAGTGACTTTGACATTTTGGAGTGCGTTTAGCATTATGTGTAATATGCTTATCTGCACATCTCCTCCCAGCTAATTTAAAGATGTGCTGAACCTCTGACAAGACGCTTTTCAAGGCCTTGTCGAAATTTTACCCTTGTACTTTGTCTTAAATGAAATACACTGCTGACACAGCGTGTTTCTTTCATCAGGCTTCCCTATCATATTCCCATAAGCTAAAATCACCTCGAGGGACGTACATTTACTTTCAAAATATGTTGACTCAGGTTCATTTTCATCATAAATCATATTAATATTTACAAAGAAACTTAATATACCTTCATGCAAGTCAATGGTGACATGCGATAAAATCCATGTACTGTATCCACATTCTTATTGTTTAACGTGAAAATGTACTGGTGTACTGCAGCGGTTAGCGGTTTCTTGGTGGCTTTCTGCTGCTCATGCACATTACGGAGCAGCGTTGTCTCATGGGATATCATATTATGGACATTGATCTTTTTGTGAGGAGGGCTCTTGACAGCAGGAGGTGACAAAACACTCCAGTTCAGAGGAAATATTATCCTCTGCTCCTGACATCACAGCGTTGACAGTTTGCATTAGCATCACTGCTGGCGTCGTGTGTAGGCAGCACAATGTGTAAAGAAGTGAAGTCATGTGCTCAAGTCATTCATTCTAGTGATTTTCAAGAGAATATAAATATAAATGTATGTGTGTGTGTGTGTGTATATGTATATGTATGTATATATATATAAAAATGTGTGTGTGTGTGTGTGTGTTTATATGTATGAACTCTCCAAAGTACTAGCTATAATTGTTAATAGTTTGTGCATAAATCTAAAATCTCTCTCTATAGTATCGCGGTTAATCGTTTGACATATATATATATAATCCTACATTAACTACTTAGCTGTAAGTATTGAATGTTAAGTTTAATTTCTGTAAGTATTAAATGTTAAGTTTCATTTATAAGTATTCATTTTGCATCCTTATTATATAACAGAAATATACTTTCTGAGTGTAATCATCCTCTTCTGAAGCACCAAACAAATAATGTGTAATTTCAGGGCCACAGAATTGAATTGGGTCACTGCACTCGGGATTTATTTGGGCAGTAGTGTATCAAAATGGCATTACAAATTACTAAACGCCTCCAAGTGTGGTGAAATGATGGTTAGGATCATTTTCTTCTTGTAAACAGCCTAGAAATGCTCAGCAAACACTGAGGTGGATGTAAGGTAGCATCCGCATGTGAAAGACACTCATAAATCTCTGATTTTTTTCCCCCACTGGCATCTCTCTTTGGTTCCTCTTAATTTAAAGTTTGATGAATGCCCTCATCCCCTTCATCGTTCCTGTCACTGTGTGTGGGAAAACAATTAGTTTTGTCCACTAATGAATCAAGACCGCCATGAATATATTTTCATAAAAAGCAAATATGTTGTGGCAGGGGGCAGCGGGTCAAAGCCCACACAACAGATGCTTCAAATCAATGAGCTCTTTCATAACGGCCACAACAGCCTCTACACAAAAGGGATGTCACCTTTATCTGTATTTATTTGTTGGAGATTTATCTTTATCTTTTTTTTTTTTTTTTAATTGGAGGCGTTTTTCATGTGTAAGCAGTTTATCTATCATTTTGGAGCTTATTAAATCTGTGAATTTTATCTGAATTCATAACACACATTTTAATTCTTCAAAATGTCATGTTCCACAGCAAAAAAAAAAAAAAAATTAACTATTTTAAATAGTAAAAATATTTCAAAATTTTACTGTTTTTGCTGTACTTTGGATCAAATAAAATGTAGGCTTGGTGAACAAAAGAGACTTATTTAAAAAAACATGAAAAATCTTACTGTTCAAAAGGTTTTGACTGGTAGTGTAAGTTTTAAACTTTTACATTAGTTGTTATATTTTAAAACTCTCTTTTGGCTGTCATGGATCACTGATATCCACAGTACTTCATCTAAGTTTTCTGAAAGCATTTCATGCAGCGTCTCTAGCTTCTCAAGAGCTTATATTCCCAGGATTTGGCAGGAGGCATCGTACAGGCGGCTGAGAGTGACCGCAGACAGTTTGTTGCCTGATAAAAGTCATTTTGGAACAATGCCACATCTGTGATTGAATCTGCGGGCCTTGGGTTTAACACTCTCAACAGGAGGGAAATCTTGCCAGCCGACACAGATTTACAAATGCGTCCGCTAATGTTTTGCTTCTCGCACACTTAAATGACACTGGGTCTCATGCACACACAATCATGCATGCATGTGTGTGTATTTATATATATATAATAAATATACACAGTACACACACATATATTAGGTAAACACAAACCTTCATTTTGGATGCGATTAATCGCGACTAATCGATTGACACCCATAATATTTTAATATATTTTAAAATGTAATTTATTCCTGGGATGCAAAGCTGAGTTTTCAGCATTATTACTCCAGTCTTCAGTGTCACATGATCCTTCAGAAATCATACTAATATACTGATTTGCTGCTTAAGAAACATTTCTTATTATCAATATTGAAAACAGTTGTGCTATTTAATATTTAAAAAAGTATTGTTACATTTTTTTTCTGAGGATTCTTTTATGAATAGAAATTTTGAAAGAAATGAATTTATTTGAAATCTAAATCTTTTTGTAACTTAAATGTCTTTACTGTCCCTTTTGATCAATTTAAAGTGTCTAATGAATAAAAGTAGCCAATTAATTTCTTAAAAAATATATATTGTACAAACCCGAACAATGGAACCATATTGTGTGTGTTTATTATTATAACCATATTATTATTATTATTATTAAAGGACCTATAGATTGAGGCAAACTTCAGATAAACATTATTTCACGTGTTTGAGCAGGGAACTTGCACAAAGTCTCAAAGTGGATCTATTGTCTTGACATCTTTGCAATGAAGCCAATTCTCATTCATTAGTGACTGAACACTTCAAAGTCAAATAAAGAGGGGCACGCTTTGTCTTTAGATGGATCAAGCCCATTAGGGGCGTCTTATCAAAGAGTCCATCAGGCCATAAAACTGTTAGGCTTCAATCTAAAGATCTCACGTCCCCTATACTGTGTCTTGTTACGATGGCGAGCAAGACAGAGGCTTTTAGGACGGCTGTCCTCTAATTCCCGCCATAGAAAAATTATTCATATAACATGCTTGCATTCAAAGTTGACATAAATGATTTTGCGTAACCCACTAATTGAGTGACTCACCAGCTGTCATTAGAGCAAAGAACATTAAAATATTAGAGAAGAATAGAAAGGTAAGTAGTATAATGAAAAAAGGACACATGGGGACATGTAATGAAGAAGGCCTGATTAGGAAGGACAGGTGGAAAAGACAGCATTATCCACACAGCAGCTTGTCCTGCTCATCACTGTTTGGCTTTTTAATGTTCTTTTGAATTTAGTGTTAATAAATTAATGAATCAGTTTTGAACATGTAATTTCAGCAGCCTAAGTGATTTAATGATTCACTCATAGTTATTTGTTTCAGTGAATGTATTAGTGTTGTTGACCAATTTGGTTCAGTGAGTGATTCAGTGAACCAAATCACATGCTTATTTCCTGAATTAATCCATGGCTGTGTTTACCAAAAGCATCGTAAACCTAAGTTGATCGTAGCTCCATTGATGACAATGGTTCTACGACCAACTTAGGCTTACAATGTGTTTGGGAAATGCAGCCCATGTTTACTGAACGAATCAGTTCAGTCAACTAATCACGTTTATTTCCTGAATGAATCTGTGTTTATTGGATGAATCGGTGTAGTGAGTGATTCAGTGACCCAATCACATTTATTTCCTGAATTAATTTGTGTTTACTGAATGGATCAGGTTAGTGAGTTATTCAGTGACCCAATCACGTGTCTATTTCCTGAATGAATTTGTGTTTATTGAACGAATCAGGTTAGTGATTTATTCAGTGACCCAATCACGTGTCTATGTCCTGAATGAACCTGTTTTTATTTAACAAATCGGTTCAATGAGTGATTCAGTGACTTAATCACTTGTTTCTTTCCTGAATTTATTGAACAAATTAGTTCAGTGAGTGATTCCGTGACCCAATCAAATGACTATTTCCTGAATGAATCCATGTGTATTGAATGAATCGGTTCAGTGAGTGATTCAGTGACCCAATCACTTGTTTATTGCCTGAATGAATCTGTGTTTAATGAGTCGGTTCAGTGAAAGAATCAATGACGTACTCATTAAGACTAAACTGAAAGTGTGGCTTGGCAAACAACAAAAACTGATGAGAAAGCACTATTTAATCAGATCATCAGTGTTGTGGTGGCAGTGTTTTTGGCACATCAATTTGCTTAGCCTCACTCGGCACTGTTTCATTTGTTGTGGAGAAAAAATAAACAGCAATTAATGCAAGAGCCATAAAACAAGCATGAAAGAGATATGAGGCAATAATATATGCTTTGATGGAGGGCTTCTGAGAGCATTCTGGTTCTTTCATGTGTTATGG
>JAFVLL020020215.1:0-10696 GCA_021397915.2 Tor tambroides | reverse complement strand
AAAATATAATATTTAAAAAAAAAAAAAAAAAAAAAAAAATTTACAATTTAAAGGGCACCTATAATGCCCCTTTTTACAAGATGTAATATTGGTCTTGACTGTCTCCAGAATGTCTCTGTGAAATTTCAGCTCAAAATACCCCACAGATCATTTATTATAACATCTGGAAAATTTCATTTTTGGTGTGTGTATCACTTTAAATGCAAATGAGCTGCATATTCCTGCCCCAGAAGCAACATTACTTACAATACTTTGATAACGTACGCAAACAATCACAGTTAAAACGTATACAGTATACAGTTAAAAATATACATATTTAGGTAGATTTTGAGGCACATTACCCTCAAAAGCATCCTCAGTGGCTCAGATGTTGGGAAAAAATTAAGACTCTTATGTTCAGTCTTACATCCAAACACAGAACGCCGGTTGTGTTCAAACACTACCAACACACATTTATGTCCAAACACCATGTAAAAGTGGATTTTGCATAATAGGTGCCCTTTAAATTGGAGTTCAAATTTTAGTAATATTTAAGGATTCATTTGAAAAAAATGAATTTTGAAAAATCCATACATCACATTTTTAACAGACTGTCTTAAGTTATATTCTGTGTATTTATCATAAAAATGCTCAGACATATGTGAGATTGCAATGTTTTGTAAAAGGCAATAAGTTTAATACGGCATGATCACGTTGTCTTCAGATTGTAGTTCTCTCTTCACGATGAAAAATTGTGGATTTTCAACTAACAAATTAGATCAGAACTTGAGACTATTCTAAGGGGAAGAATGTATATGGAAAGATGCACGTCTATGTTAATTAGATGTGGTACACATACACCAGAGGTCATCACAGACTCAAGTGTCCTGTCTGGATCACTTCTTGTGAAACATGAGGGGTTTGACCATTCCCGCCAGCACTTTTGGCAGCTGTGACGCAATGACCTCTGACATCATCTCTGGAAACTCCACCTTCATGGCATCCGCCTGGATGTATGTGTTCAGACAGTAGAGATTGACCTTCTTTACAATCTACACAAAGATAAAAGTCAACGTCACACATCAGGCTTCTCTATCATGCTTTTTTTGCTTTCTGATATCTAACAAGTGATGGCGTAAATAAAGGTGCATCATTATGGATGTGACCTATTTCATATGAAAGATTTGATAGACATGAGAAACTATTCATGTGATGTCTTTTTCACATTGACATCACACAGTTTATCACTAAAACAACACATTTAAAGGGTTATTCACAACAAGGAAAATAACTAGAACTATAAAGTTTTATCGTTCTGATTCTGAGAATATGGAAGGCCACACCACAACGATGTTGACAAGGGGCACCGTAACGGGGGAAAGGTTAGGACGATTCCAACAGCCCGACAAAGGAGAGGGGGGCCTGGAATTTGATTCCTACCAAGTAATGCTCTAAACAAAGTAATGCAAAACATTGTTGGAATCACTGTTATAAAGACTTTTTCCAGCTCATGTGCGATTAAAAACAATGCCAGCCAATCAGAATCCACCTGACATTAAAGAGTTTGTATATTTAAAGCTGCAAACAACATATCTGTATCAAGCACTCATAATAAACAGATTATTGTCCTGCATTGGTGTGGATGCTAATATAGTTATTTGTCATGTTTATACCATGTTTATATTTAAAAACATATGTTTTGGTTTAAAAATTACATAACAGTTTGCATCATTTATTTTTGAGTTATGACAACTTCAAATTGTGTTCAACTGACAAATATATCATCATATATATATATATATATATATATATATACAAAGTATTTTTTAAGTTGATTCTTTAAACAACTGAAGTTACTCCAGATAAATGTAAATTGTATGTGTCAAAATACAATTTACATTTTCAAGACAAATGTAAACTCTCAAGCATTTCCTTTGAAAATGACCCATGTGTATTTAGTCTATAGCTCCTCGTTGTATTTTTGTTACTCGTGCCGTACCTCGTGCATGGCGTCCATAAGTTTGGTCAGGTGGTAGAATCTCTGTGAGCTGGCCACCACTCCTTTCTCCTTCAGCTGGATGGCTTTCATCAACTCACAGATGTAGCTCTGTCTCATTTCATCAAACTGTGTTTGACTCTTCAAGCCTTCCAGAGGAACTGTCACAAATACATGTTAAATCATTAACGATACGCCACTGCTGAAGTTCATGTTAGAGTTTACCACAGCTTTAGTGTTACAGATAAATAAAAGCTTCTGTGAGCTATTTCACTATGCATAAAATATTCCTTCAATAAAAAATATCTTCACTGACAGAATGAGGTTTACCATCTAATCATAGAGGTCTAATAGCTAACAGCTATCATTACTTTTTAACTTAGTCACACAGTGTTTGTTGAAAACGTTCTATCAGTGAAATGATGTTGTATTCAGCACAACTGGAAGGCTACTTTGGCCGTACTGTTGTACTTAAATGTTAGTTTGGAATTGAAACTTATTTGGACTTTTCAAGGTCTCACAGTTTGCCAAACAAGTATCTCTGTCTATCCATGCACACTGGCATTGGGCCATTGGTTTAAAATTGTCCTAGATTGTTGATATTCCATTCTGGAACAACGGTCTAACCTGTAGAGGGTCAGTCGGCAAGAGTTTTATGGGTCAGAGAAGATTTATTACCAGTGTTGAGGAGAATCAAAGCCTTCATGCACAGAAACTCTTCCTTGGTCACTTGCAAGTTGGTAAATTCCTGTGGAACAAACTGCATAGCCAAGCACAAGTCGTAGATCGGAGACCTCCTCAGCTGTTCACTAAAATTTAAACAGCTCTATAAGATATGCATACCTCAATGTCTGTTGTTTACTGCATATACAGTATACACAACTGTTCATTGAATGTAGCTATTGGGATTGTAATTGCCGGACACTTTCCAGAAATCGGGTACAAAGTATGTGATAAAGCCCCTGATATACTTGCAGCAAAGTTCTTTTTTGTTCTTTTCTTGAAAGTTTGAAATACCTGAGCTGCAGTATACTGTTAGCGAACATATGTGCTGGGAAATATCCTCTTAAGAGCACAATAAATAAATGAAAATGGTGAGAAAACAGCATTTAAGAAACCATTTAATTATAGCAATTTGCACCAAATCTAGTCAAATCATGTCAGGTCACGTTTATTTATCACATACAAATGTTTGAGTGCAAGCAGATTAACAATAAAACATGAAAAAAACAGTCAGTGTCACTTTCAAATGGAATTACAATTCTGTAATTGCCAAAGACTAATGGTAGTTCAAAGGTGTTTACCAGTCGGTGCAAACTTTTCCATAAATTTCACTTTGGCAAGCTGTTATGAAATCCCAAACGAACTTTTAACTTTGTTTTGGCCTGATTTTGTTTCTAAATGACGTCACACCACTTTGTTTTCCCATTTTGCTTGAAGTATACCAGGGCTATACCTTCACTCCTCAAAAGTTTTTAATTCAGTTGTTACTTACTGGCTCAATATGAGATCGGGCGCAAAGTACAGGTAATCTGTGGTGACATACTGGAAGGTTCTCCAACCCAGTGAGAACAACATTAAACCCATCCAGGAATACTGGATTAACATCATCTGGTCATTGATGTGCAAATTACGAAATCCTGTTAAACACAGAAGTACAACAAAAACCTTTTGTGCAACAGAAAGGCTCCACGGTTAAAGGTTCTTCGCAGAACCAGAACCGTAGATTCCATTAAAGAACCTTGATTTTTAATAGAGTGACCTCAAAGGTTTATTAGGCTGATTGTAAGGGTGTTACCTGGAAGAGACTTGGACCATCTGACAATCCAGAGCAGCTGCCTCTCACAGAGTCTGTTGAGACTGTTGAGGAGAAGGTTGGGAAGTTCTGGTTGCATGTTGTCATAGCCAGAGTAAACCACCTGCGGCTCAATGCTCTCCAGAATGCTGATGATCTGTGGGGACAGCTGCAGCTCACGGATCGCTGGCATACAGGGCAGGGAGGACACAGTTGGACCATCAGCCAGGGAAAACGGACCCTGGAACATCAGCGATGGATTCAGCCCCATGACCTTCAAACCCGCAAACCTCTTCATCTTACGGCCTGAAAAAACACAAACGTACTGTAATGAGGGTCCATCTTGATCATCTTGTTACTTTTATTTGATATGCTACTGCACATTATATAGACTTTAATTGTTGTGAGTCTTTAGGGTGGAAGCCAGTGTGTTACTTGATCTTTAAAGTCGCAATTTCTTTCAATGCAGAAAACTCATTCATGTGAGAAGATAATGGGTTATAAATACAGTGTTGGCCAAAATGATTAGAACACTTATTTTCAGCAGCTAAAAAATGGTTTTAAGTCAGTTATTTCTATTTTTTGCTGTAGTGTGTCAGTAGGAAATATCAGTTTATATTTCCAAACATTCATTTTGCCATTGAGATTTTTGTTAGTTTGCCACGATGAATACAGTTTAAGTCATTGTGGATTTGAAAATGCATTACGAGGCGATCACGCCCTCTACCTGTCAGTCATCATATCAAGGCGGGGCTCGGCAACAGGACGCACGATAGGACAATATTCATCGTTAACCAAACGCTTTTCACCTGCCTCAACGGCTCTCACCGTTTACACTCCGATTGATGGAACAGACAGTGCTATTCTACACTTATTTACTACCATACCTTATATTTTATTACTCTTTTATTTTTAGTCCGTAAAATAGCGTGTTCCGTGGCACCTGAACTTCACATGCCTGCCACAACATCTCTCACTGTTTACAGCCATCGGACACCGCGATTGATGCCCGTGATTTTTACCCAGACTGTGGCATGTTCCGTGACTACACTTATTTACATGCTACCTTACACCGTGTCTACATTGGACGCGACAGTTGTCGTGTCACCTCCATTGTAGACAGCATCAATGATTATAATGGGTTCACACCGTTCGCGTCAGGTGAACATGTTGCCTTGTTTCCTCTCGCGCGGCCCGTGGCACCTATAAGCATCACGCCTGCCTCAAGATTCCTCACTGTTTACACTCCGATTGATGCCCGTTATCATATAGAAAACGCTGCTTCTTTCACTGTGCCTTCCCCAGACGACAGTTCACCAGTCAGATCTAGGAGCAGCTGTCATGGAACATGCCACAGTCAGGGTAAAAATCACGGGCATCAATAGCGGTGTCCGATGGCTGTAAACAGTGAGAGATGTTGTGGCAGGCGCGTGAAGTTCAGGTGCCACAGAACACATGCTATTTTACAGATTAAAAATAAAAGAGTAATAAAATATAAGGTATGGTAGTAAATAAGTGTAGAATAGCACTGTCTGTTTGCTCATGTGCATCAATCGGTGTGTAAACGGTGAGAGATGTTCAGGCAGGTGAAAAGTGTTTGGTTGATGGTGAATATTGTCCTATCGTGCATCCTGTTGCCGAGCCCCGCCCTGATGTGATGATTGACAGCTAGGGGGCGTGCTCGGCTCGGAATGCATTTTCAAATCCACAATGACGTAAACTATATTCATCGTGGGGTTTTTAATGAAAATGCAATTGAAACGTCATATATGTAAGTGTCAATGCATTTAAGAAAAATAAAAGTCATTTAAATCACCATTTTGCTACGCTTTTGCTGCACCTTTGCTCAGAATGCATTCTGAAATTGGCACTGCATTTTGCTACAATTATCACGCGGTATTATGATGAAAATGCAATCCCAAATGTCCTACCCCTAAATCTAAATGCATTTAGGAAAAACAGCATTTAAATGATAATTTTGCTACAGTTTTTGCTTGGACATGTTAACATGTAATCAATTTGGGTAATACATTTTCATTTTAATTTTGCAACTTATAAAGCTTTAAAATGTTTTTAAAGATGATTTTATGTGTGTAGAAAACAGCAAATTTAAATTATATAATTGAATTTTCATTTTGCACTAAATGTTGCACATATGTATGGGAAAATGTAAATTTAAATACATTGCCATTTTGCATATTACATTTCAAATTGAATTTAGCTACACATATGCTTCCACAGGCCACACCAAATGTTGATTTCATTTAATTAATAGAAGTTAATTGATACAGAAAATCTATTTATGACATTATTTTTGACAGCATCCTCATTTTACGACATTTTTACACAAGTGCCTAAAACTTTTTATTGTACTGTAGCTTTGCAGGTAGGTTTCTTGACGCATCTCGGAGACATTGCCACAGTTCTTCTGGATTTAGCCTGTCTCCAGTTTGTCCTGTGTCTTCATGTCATTCCAGACAGACTGGATGATGATGAGATCAGATCTTTGTGTGGAGAACTGTTGTCAGACTCTTTGCGCAAACAAAAATCTCACTGGATTACTACAATTAATGGCAAAATGAATGTTTGGAAATGTAAACTGATATTTCCTACTGACACACTACAGCAAAAGATAGAAATAACTGACTTGAAACAATTTTTCAGCTGGTGAAAATACTAGTGTTCTAATCATTTTGGCCAACACTGTATTTTTCTTTTCAAATTAAGAAACAGTTTATCCAAAGATATCATTCACTTTTCCTATAGTATTGATCAAAGCATTATGTTTTTAGAGATTTGAGAAGATTTCAGTCTGTTCCTATGACCTCACAAGACTTTGAAAATAACTTTGAACAAAGTTTATGCAAGTTTTTTGATCATTGACAGCCCCAGTTCCCATTCACTTTCATTGAATAGAAATAAGCAGCTTGAACATTGTGCTAATTAACGTCTTTTTTGTGCTATACTGAAGAAAGTCTTTTGGGTTTAGAACAACACGAGGATGAATAAATGATTTTAGATCCATTTTAATTCACTTAGCTCTACTTACAATAAAGTCATTTTAATTAACGTTACTAGCAACTTTATCCTTGTAAATTTGAATAAAAATCCAACTCTTCATTGGTCATTTATGTTAGCTTAGGCCCATTAAATAATGTTAACAGACCTCTCACTTAAATAATCAGACACACTTCTGATTTCAATAATGCATCAGTAAATGTTGGAGCTAACATTAACCAAGATTAATAAATGTTTTAGAAGTATTTTTCACTTTTGGCTTATGCAAACTATTATAGTTCACTTATGTTAACAAATAGAACCTTGGTATGGCTGGCCTTTGGAAAGTATTCAGTATCTTAAAGTATGACTGTCCATTAATATCTATTAAATACAAAACCTAATATGTACAAAAAAAATGAGTCACATGAAAGATACCTCCAAGCATCATCCCTGCCTGGTAGCACTTTCTAAGACGACATGCAGGACAGTTTTTCCTCCTGATTTTATCAACAATACAGTCATTCCGTCCAGCACACAGGTAGTTATGGTGACCTAGACAAGAGACAAAAAGAAATCTCAGCACAACACAAGAAAAATGAATAAACTAATGACTGTCTGAAAAAAAAAAATCTGTCAACAGATGCACATAAATGATTCCAGTTCTCCATCGCAAGTCATTGGATGTACATGTTATTTTTAAAGGATGGTGGTTTGGAGAGTACAGCAAGGGGGAAAAAATAGAAATGCACAGAGTTAATTGGTTTGAAGCAAGGCTGACAGGGTATAGTGACATGGCCATGGTCAGACATAGTGGCTCTTACATATCTGTCCTCAGTGATAAGAAGAATAACAAGGCAGAGAAAGAACAGGGTGAACATTGATCCAAATGATAATAACAGTCTTCTAGGACACTGTATAGAAGACTGCTATAACGGATATAACGGATTCTGAGCGCACAACATTTTACAAAACACTGAAAATATTAAAAACCCCATGCAACTACAATTTATCTTTTGTAGCTTGCTGTCCACATCTTTTGTTTGCTTCAGGCCATCTACTATGCTAGTGTTTCTTAGATTTGAAATAAAATGTGCAATTTCTTTGTCCAATCAAATGCTCTCTAAAATGAGATTGTCCCACCCCCAATATCAATATCCTCTAGCCTGTAGCAAATCATGCTAATGGAGCTAGTGAGGTAACTGAAGCCTGTTGGCTAGCCTTTAAATATGTCCAACTCAAACTTCCTGTTTGGGAGGTTTCCTGTTTACGAACGGCATCAGTGCAGGAAAGAAAAATTGCAGTCTCCAAAGTTCATGGGGTCTTCAATATACTCTAGGACACATTATTATATTTTGACAGTTATTACAATAGTAAAAAGCACAGTGCTGCTCACCCTCAACAGCTCTCTTGAAAAACACTTTGCAGCTTCCACAGGTAAGAACTCCATAGTGACAACCCGAAGCCTCGTCTCCACATATAACACACAGTCTTTGAGGTGGAACCCTGAATGTAAGCAAGACACAATATTCCATGGATGGTATAACCAAAACACATCCTAAATAACACTGGCTTGAAAACGTATTTGGACAAAATGGTTTTACTTTGATATTTTATACGTATGCATTTGGCAGACACTTTTATCCAAAGGCATTTACATTGCATTCAAGGTACACATGTACATTTTATCAGTTCTTGCTTTTCCTGGGAATTGAACCCATGACCATGGCATTGCTAGAGCACCATGTTGTACTATTTGTAATGACACAAATTTCTAAATGTTCTACAAGTAACCAAATAGGGTCACTGTACAATATGTTCTAACCTCTGACTTTCCGATCAAGTGATTTTTAAGGGTTAGCTCATTTTGTGCTAAACTTTTTTTTTTTTTTTTTTTTTTTTAGGAGCAGAATTAAAAACACCCTCTACATGACTGGTGTAGGATTACTTTGAAACAATTTTCACTCAGAAATTTCTTGCAAATTTCAAGAATAATTACAAAGAAATGACAGGTAACACGTTGAATTAAACATTACATTTTAAGTAGAAAGACTGATTAAGTAGAAACCCACAACCATGGTGTCAAATTTGGTCCACCAGAACAAACAAAAAATGGGCAACAACAGATGACTTGCTAAATATTTCGTTTAGAATTTCCATTCAGTTCTATTCGGAAAACATTCGGAAAACATACTTGTAAATTATTAAAGTCAATTTATTTCAATATATAGTGACATATACAAATACAAATTTGTAAAGGTGATATTCCCAAAATAAGTATTATTCTGAATAATTTAATTAAAACTACAATTCAGCTTTATTTTGCTTATATTTAATTCTGAATGAGACACAACATACATGACATATTCTATTCTTACCCTGGGAATGCCGTGTAGACGGTCTGTGAGCGCGAGATGAACCCATCTGGTGAAGAGTATCCAGCGCGCTCTTCATGAGTGGTTGGATACCAGAAGGGAGAGTCCCCCGGCGCGGGTGAAACCCATTTGGAAATGTCCGTTTTAGACATCATGGTAGCGGCGCTCGTTCCATCGAAATTCAACACACCTCTACCGAGAGAATGCGATACTCTTCTCGGAGGTGGCAAAACCAATGTAGATTGATTCATGTCCAACTGAAAGTTAGAGGAACTGTCCAAAACTACCTGTTGGGCAGCTTGAGATGAGAGCAAAGCTGAAGACTCCTCAGTAAACTCAGACTGCTGTTTCTTTTCGGTTGGATCGTAGCAGTTTTCCAAGGCGCTGATGTTTAAGCCGAGGTCGAAATCGGTGTCAGGTGGCTCCATAATGAGAGACGCCTCAGTCTCATCTTTGATAAACGCACTCTCCGAAACATCTGTCTCCTTGGGAAGAAGCGCTTTTGCGCTCCACTGCCCGCTTTCTACTTTGAGAAATTCATCCATGTGGTCAGTATACGTTTTGGTACCGAGAGGCAAGTCAAGAAAAGAAAGCTGATCCAGACCGTCGCTACTTGATCCAGGCGCGCTGCTGCGTAAATACCCCGTGTCTCCAAAATTACGCACGGAGACCCTGCCGTGCCCAAAACTCTCGTCCGTAAAGTTTTCCATTAAACTACTTATTCCAGTCCTCATCTCTGTGGAATCAGAGAGAGAAGTGTTCACAGTGTCCATTCTGCTGTTAGTTTTGGTTTCCATAATCACAAATCTGGCCGGCAAGATGCGTCCTCACTGTTTGGTTGGATGTTGTGATCTGTGGCGTATAACCTTCTCTGTGTATTTCCCCCATTCTATGGAATGCCAATCCTACCATAATTAGAAATAAATAAATAAATAAATAAATAAATGTACAAAAAAATGTACAAAGAAATGTAAAAAAGTAAAAATAAATATATAAATATACAAAGAAAAGTAAAAAAGCAAAAGTAAATAATTATTTATAATTTTATTTCCTTTTTTTTTCATTTTTTTTCCACATTTTTTTTCTTGTTTTTATTTATACATTTATTTCCACTTTTATTTATTTTCACATTTATGTATTTTTTACGTATTTATTTATTTATTTCCACATTTATATATTTCCACATTTATTTCTACATTTATTTATTTTCACATTTATTTATTTCTACATTTCTTTGTCTGTAGGGTAATGAGGAGGGCGTGTTTTACGTCAGGAAAAGCAATCGAGCCATACAGGGGCGGACTGGGGCCAAAAAGTGGCACTGGACTTTTTGGCACAGAGCGGCCCACCAAACCCGGTCCGTAACACACCGCACCACACCATAAAGGAGTGGCATATTCTTGACATTATAAGTTGTCTTTCCTGGTGTATATGGCAAATAGTAAATAATTTTAAAGAATTTTACAAGGGACAGTTTAATATCACTAAAGTTAAATACCAATATTATCAGTCCATATGACACAATGCTCTGGTATCGTATAGAAGACTTGAATA
>JAFVLL020020213.1:0-11326 GCA_021397915.2 Tor tambroides | reverse complement strand
AATATTTTATGTTTTCCTTTTTTTTTTTTTTTTTTTTTTTGTTCAATTTGATTTATTTTAGTACTTCAGGTTAAACAAAACGAAAATGAAATGTTGCCTTTGAACATTTTTTTAAATATTTTTTTAAATTCAGTTAACATTTATTTTAATTAACAAAAATGTTTTTATGGTTTTGGTTGTAGTTAAATTAGTTTTGCTAATATAATAATTATTATTTCTGGTCTCACAGTTTTGTGTTTCTAGATGAAAACAGTTTTCAGATATATCCAGAGGTTAAACGTTGACCTGTAACTTATTTCTAGACACGCTCCATCATGAAGACCCTGATTTGGAAGAACCGGAAGACACACAAATGAGTCAGTCACAAAAGATCAATCAACAACCGGAGGGAGAAGATTACCCAGTTAACTACACTTCAAAGAGCCAAGGCAAACCGGATCCCCAACAAGCTTTTGTGATCGAGTTCTTTGACGATACACAACGGAAAAAGCACTCGCAGTCGTTCACCAATAACATGTCTTCTCCAGACTTCCAGTCTGCTCTAAAAAGCAAATTAGACAAACTGAAAGGTGGAGAAAGGTCAGCATCATCTGGACATAATGCACCCACACAGCAGTTCACGATTCCCCTCAAAGGTTCAGATGGTCCTCAGCGGGCCAGATCACTCAGACGGGAGAAGAGTGAAGTCCGTATGAGCACCTCTGACTTCAGCTCCCGCTCTGCATCTAAAACTTTCGGCAGTGTTGGCCGGAGGTCCAAACTGTCGCAGGACTTTGCTGCAGAGTTGCTTAGGGTATCGAAACCCAGTCCTGCTCCCACATGGGACGCAAACTCGACTTGGGTGAAGACCCCGTCTTCTAATTCTGGATCCTCTGTGACACATCAGAGTTTTACTACTACATCTCATACAGTGAATCAGACAATCAGAACTCCCTCTGAACACAAGGAAGACAACAGTACAGAGGCCAAACCTTTGGTTCCCAAGCAGCAGGAAGAGGAGGACAGTTTAAGTGATGCAGGTACCTACACCATTGAAGCCGAAAGTGCGGACAAAGAGGTTGTGGAGGCACGGAGCTTGATCGATCAGGTACTTGACATCAGATTCGAGTGGCTAAAGAGACCATAAACGCATTGTGTTATTAGAAAGCATCGTTTCAGTTCTCTTCTTCAGATTATTTCAGTCGCTCCCCTAGTATTTTATCACAATTCTAGTTCTCTTTGAATACTGGTCGACCGATATATCGGCCGATATTTGGCATTTTTTAAATTATTGCATTGGCCATTAATTTTCTTTGGCTGATATGCACTGTAAATTCTAACGCAAGTATTTTATCACCTTTTAAGTGATAGTGGTCAACCGATATATTGGCCGATATTTGGCATTTTTTACATTTGCATTGGACATTCATTTTTTCAGTATGGCTGATGTACACTATAAACCATAATGCTACTATTTTATCACATTTCAAGTGCAAATAAAATAGTGGTCATGTGATATATCGGCTGATATTTGACATTTTTTAGTGTGGGCATCCATTGGCCATTTTTTTCTGTTTTGCTGATATGCACTAGTATTTTATCACATTTCAATTTTGTTTTGAATAGTGGTCAACCAATATATTGGCCAGTATTTGGAATTTTTAATTATCGCAACTGGCTATTCCTTATTTTTTTTTTTTTGTTTTGTTTTGTTTTTTTTTGTTTTTTTCTCTGTTTGCCTGATATGCGGTGCAAACCCTAACGGTAGTATTTTTTTCAAGTGTGTTTTGAATAGTGGTCAACCGATATATCAGCTTATATTTGGCTTTTTTTATATTAGCATCCATTGGCCACTAATTGTTTATTTCTGTTTGGCCAATATGCACTGTAAACCCTAACGCTAGTATTTTATCACATTTCAAGTTTTTTTTCATGTCTTGAATAGTGATCAACCAATATATCGGCTGATATTTGGCTTTTTTTTTTTTAAATCGGCATCCATTAGCCATTCATTTTATTTTTTTTTTTTTTTTTTTTTTTTTTTTTTTTTTTTTTGTTTTGCTGTTATGTCAGAAGCAGAATTTACATTTTATTCATTTTAAAAATTATATAATTTAGTAAATTATTACATAAAATAAATATAGATTTAATTAGGGCTGTGCAATTAATCGAAATTCAGTTTCGATTTCGATTTAGGCCTCCAACGATTATGAAAACACAGTAATCGAGATAAAATGATTATTGCGCCCCATTCCGCCCCCTTTCCAGCGGTGCGCTTTCGTTCCTCCATAAAAGCCCAATTTCGCGTGCTAATCAGTAAAATCATGTTATGAGACTTTTGCAAAACGGGACGTGCTTTATTTATTTAATTTGATTAGATTTATTCATGTTTTTAAAAGCGTGAAAGAGAACTTGCGCTTCAGGAGGATTAGCCTACTGTGTATGCGCTCAGAGACGGAACACAACACGGATATGTAAAGTCATCTTTTAGCGCCTAAACGGTCAAATACGCGTAAAAATGTGTCGCTTAGTGATTATTCACATAACCGAGGAGGGTTTATGTAATAAATGAACGTAAGAATGAAAATACGTGTGTAACAGTAAATTGGATCCGTGCGGCTCTTAAAGTGACAGTGGACTATATTCCTGCTTCAACTGTGTGCTTAATATTAATCAAACAACAAAAGACAGACAAAATCACTCCTTACTCTTTACTGAAGGACATTTGTAGCTTTATTTTTATTTTATTTTTATTTAGGTTATTCATTTTCTCTAGTAGTAGGCTGTTAACTGAATACTTTAGACTTAAACTTAAAGCACAGTTTGTTTCACTTGTATCTTTTTTTTCTATTGTATTCTTTTGCTTTTTATTACTGGCATTGTATTCCCTGCTTTTTTTTATAACTGGCAGTTGAATTATTTTCAATTATTTTTAGGACCTTTTTTTTAACTAATATTAGTTACTTTGGTATTCTGCTGTGGTATTGAGAATTGTGACATTTCGCTGGTCTCTAAAATGTAGATGTCATAGCAACCTTATTTACAGAAAATATTTATTTGATATATCACTATCTTTAAATAAATCTTTTATATAAAGTTTTGGTCATATGGCCCACTAATAATCGTTTTAAATAATCGTGATTACAATATTGACCAAAATAATCGTGATTATGATTTTTGTCATAATTGAGCAGCCCTAGATTTAATTTCAGCAGTTGTTGTTCATGTGTTTTTTACTATCTTTAAATTAAGAGTTGTGATATCATATTGGCTTTATATCACCCATCGTCCACTTGCTAAATATCGGCATAGCTTTCAAAAAATCTATATCGGTCGACCACTAGTTTTGAATAATTTAACCAGTCAAGAGTCAAGGAGTGCTAGTCAGTGTGGGAACAGACATATTCATGCATGCTTTATCATTAACAGGTGTTTGGTGTTGGCGACAACAGCCAAACCTCAGCAGCAGCAACAGTTAAGCCTATAGTTGGTGACACTGAAGGTCATGATAGTCTTCTGCTCAGTGAGAATAGCTCAGGCCCAAAATTGGGTCAATACGCAACAGACCTTAGTGACACAGCCAAGGGTCCTGTACAGGTAAACTCACTCCAGATCATGGGTATCAGTAGATCTATCTGTCAATCACTCAGTCACCACAATCTACGCATCTTTCAGTGTGATTTGGATCTTTCTTGGGGATCTTCTCAAAGCTGTTTTGATGGCTTGATGTCTTTTGGCTCTTTCCTGCTTTTGGATGATTATGGATGGGTGATTTGAATCACTAAAGGGCCTTATATCTCTTTATGGTTGAGATATTTTCATTTGGTAATGAGATTTTCTTTGTATTTACAGTTCGAGTATCTATGTAATCAGTATTTGATAATATATTTAATATTTATTAATAATAAATAATGTCAAGGACCAATGAAAAATGTTCATTATTATTATTATTATTATTATTATTATTATTATTATTATTAGCACACAATCAAGCCTAACAAGTTTACAAAAAATGTATTAAAAATGAGGAATAGAAATAATTTCAATATAATTTAAAAAATTAATTAAACATGATATTTCACTATGTGCTTATTATTTCAAGTAGCTGTAGAGGTCACTAATTTGAAAATTATTTTTTAACAATGAACTTTATAACACTATTAAATATTCTAATATAAATTCAGATATTTACAGTATTTTTGTTTTTTTTAATATTTCTGGTTAGATCTAGAAGGATTTAAGTGAAATTTTACTTTAAAATATGATACGCAAGGAAAGTTTATATAAATATTATAAATATATATTTATTTATAGATTATTTATATTTTATGCACCATGTTTTACATGAAAAAAAATTAAGAAAATAAGACAATTACATTTTTTCTTTATTTTTTAACTCTTTTAAATAAAATAAATCAAAGAAATTTAAAATAATTATAAAAAACAATTCATTTAATTATTAGATTGAGTGTTTCTTCAATGATTTAAATCCATATTTTCACAAATATTTGCAATATTTGTTCTTAGCAGTTCTGGGCACTAGAAAGATTATTCAAGGCAAATTTGACTTAAAAGATAAACTTACTTTACAGATAAAGTGAAAATATCTCAACTTAAAAAAACATGACCACTTTAAAGAGCTATGATGTAGCAAGAGTTTACATTTTATTACTCAGTTCCCTCTTTTCTACAGATACAGTCGTTGTCGACATTAACGCCCGAAGGCACTAGGTGGGTTTCTCGTTGGGCCAGTTTGGCTGACACCTATTCAGACTCTGGTCCTGCTTCAGGACTCTTTGATATCCCAACACAGGTTGATCTTTCTGCTGGAGGTATACATACTTAGCTTGGTTTCGTTAGTTTTCTCTGCTTTTGTCTTTGCTTGCACATTTCATTTATCCTATCTGTTTTAAAGCTGGTGAAAGGATCGTCCACCAGGTTATGCTTAACCGAAGTGCTGACTACTCAGAAACAGGCCAAAGCAGCAGATCTAGACGAGTTCTGCCTCACGTTCCTTTGAAGGAGAAAATCGAGACGCCACCACCAACAATACACATCCAACCGGACTCTTACCTCTCTGGTGTGGGGAAGAGAGAGAAGCAAAAGTGGGATCCTCAGAAACTGAGCGTCCAAGATGATCTGGATCCAGACAGCTTAAGCGATGCCAGCAAGTCCGATGATAGCTCTGTGGTTGAGCAATGCAGGAAGACTCTTGATTCAAGCCAGAAGACATGGAACCGGTCTACAAAGACCATTCAAGAAGAGGCAAAAGACCAGGATGATACTCATAAGTTCTCCACAGCAACTTTAACACAACAGCAAGGCAAACTTAGCAAGAGCAACTGTTCACCACCCAACATTGATCAACCAGATGACTCTCTTAGTGGAGACAATTTAGTGTCCATTGTTAGACAAGAAAGTTATACCAAAGAAAGGGTCAGCGATGACATCCACTTGTCCAGATTGCCTCAGATATCTAGTCAACCCTCTAGCAAAGATGCTTTCAAAGGTATAAGCAATCAAGACACTCAATCTTACCTCAAAGACACTGAGGATGTTCTAGCATCTCTGGAAGCAAAGCTTCTGGAGCAACAGCAGCAGCAGCAAGAAAACAATGGCCGTTCCCATATGGAGGACTCCTTTTCAGGAGAATCGGACACTTCTAGTACAATCAGTGGGAAAAACGCTTCACTTTCCGTTTCCAAGAAGCCAGTGGTCCTCAGAGGACTCTTAAGAGGTTCCAGAGAACCTAAGACTTCTGATGATCCATCGTGCCAATCTGGGATAAAGGACAGCAATGGCAAGGTAGATCCAGGCAAGCGTTTTCAACTCCGTCGTAACCTTAGTTCTCAAGACTTTGGGCCTAATCTTCAAGGTCCCAACACACGGCAATGGCCAGACGCTGTCTCCGACCAAGAATCAAGTTCCCTACCTTACAAAAAGTACACTGCTCCTCTTCAGAAGGAGGGTACGAGCAAATCCAAAGTACACAATACTCTAGCTCGCTCCAATAGCCTCTCCGCTCCAAGACCGACAAGGGCGTCAATGCTTCGCCGCGCTCGTTTGGGCGAAGCCTCCGATAACGAAGGCACCGAAACCGACCGAACGTCTCAAAACTCCGACGTCAATCCTTCGGGAAACAGTCGAGGTGCTCAGGAGAGCAAGAAGCTTTCTCGATTGGACATTTTGGCTCTTCCCAGAAAAAAGACGGGCTCCTTCAACACGCCCAGTGATACAGAGTCTTCCACGAGCCGGACGGGATTTTCAAACCGCAGCACGGAGTCGAGCAGCTCCGTGCGGAAAGCCTCAGTGCCGGATCCAAAGGCTCTTCTTCGGAAGGTTTCCAACGCCGTAAACAGACAGCCGATCATCCGCGGACGCTCAAGCAGTGCCAAATACGCTAGTAGCACTGCCAGTGAGTATCATGGATTCTGAGTTTGCTTGTAAGATTTGCAGAAGGTTGGTTAGATGTTAGGCAAATGTTCCAAGATGATTATTTTGGCTTTCCATCCATTTATCAGAGTGATGAGCTTCTAAAACAACAAAAGTATGTTTCTGATATAAAATACAGTTCTTTCACTGTCTCTGAATGATTCTTCCAGCAGTCATTGACTTGATTTGTGTGCATTTGTTTGTTTCGCACAACTGGGCCAATGACTATCTTCAACTAACAAGACCATGTAATTAGTCTCCAATTTTACTAATATTTGAAGTGTCAGATAACTGGATTACCATACTAAAAACTTAACAGGTATATTGTGAAAATCAAAGTAATTTATTGTAATTTTTCCTAACGGGATTTAGGGCTGGGCGATATAGCAAAAAATATTTTTTTCTCAGATTCAAGGTTTGTTTTTTCTTCAAAGTTTAAATAAACTTTAACTCAACTTAAAACCGTAATAACACGATTTAAGTAATTCTCTTTATTAACCGTCAAAGTCAAGGCAATTCAAATTCAAAATGATTGTTTTGCAAAAATGCGTTTGATGGACGTATTTGACGCGCTTGCGTCTCACAACTTTTTCTGCATCTCGTGCTTGAAACACCATTCTAAAAACGTGGCACTCAAGTTAAGTTAAATTTGCGTTCATTCATTTTTTTTTTTTTTGGTGAGCGTTTTATTTTGATTGCTTTTATTTGAAAATTATATATTGCATCTTTTGCAGAGTTTCGCGCATGTAATGCCATGCTGAAAACGCGGCAATCAAGTTAAGTTTAACTCGTGTTCATAAATTTTTTGGTGTTTTATTTTGATTGCTTTTATTTTTAAATTATTTATTTTACTTAAACAGCTACATGATATATCAAACATACAGAAGTTCTTTAAAGGTCTTTGCATTTCTGCACTGCTTTTCCATTGTTTTTTCTATGTAAACATACTCTTGATGGGCATTGAACGTTTCACTTGTGTCTTTTGCGCATGAAACGCTGTTCTAAGAACGCGACACTTAAGTTAAAATAGTTCAACTCGCGTCTCATAACCTTGTGTTTTTTCCCCATTCCCCTGCCTCTTCCTCTTGTTTTTTTTTTAACGCAAAAATGCTTTCTCTGTGAACAGCCGCTGAGGACATTACGTGATAGAGTACGTTTGTTTTTTCTTTCTCTCTCTTAACAGTTATCATTGGCATATTGTCAATGTGACTAATTGTAACATTTGCTAATATTTTTATTCAAACTAGGGCTGCAAAACGATCGATTAAAAATAAAAGTTTGTTTACATACTATGTGTGTGTACTGTATATATGGTAACACTTTATTTTAGGGTTTCTTAACTAGTTGCTTATTAGCATGCATATTACTAGAATATTAGTCATTTATTAGTACTAATGACCTTATTCTACATCTCTAATCGTACCCAATACCTAAACTTAACAACTACCTTACTAACTATTAGTCAGCAGCAAATTATGAATTTATTGAGGGAAAAGTTGTAGTTAATAGTGAATAAGTGTTCCCTATTCTAAAGTGTTACCATATATATATATATATATATATATATATATATATATATATATATATATATATATATATATATATATATACACACACACACACACACATACATGTATATATTTTTAAAATTATTTGTGTATTGTATGTATTTGTACCTGAACACTATATAATTTATATTTTATTTATATATATATATATATATATTTTACATATATATATATATATATATTTTACATATAAATGTATGTGTATATTTATATATACATAATAAATATACACAGTACACACATATATAGTAAACAAACTTTTATTTTGAATCGATTAATCGCAACTAATTGTTTTGCAGCCCTAATTGAAACTGATTTTTTTTTTTTTTTTTTTTTTTTTAATTAAAAAAACAAAAAATCGTGGCAAAACATTTGAATGAATCAATGTAAAAAATCGTCCAGCCCTAATGGTATTAACAATTTTATTCTTTTGAGTTCTTTTGAATCCCATTGATGAATGAGAAGTGGTTGTTGGTTTTTCGGGTGTCTTCTCTCATCTCTCCATCTCTTTCTCCTCTTGCTTTTTTATTTTGGTTTCTCTCCCATCCTCTGATGACTTGGTGTACCAAACGCTCCTCATTCCCATTTTCCTGGGCCAAGGCTCCAGAAGGCGTCAGAAGGGTTCAGACTACGCCTCCACTTCGGAGGATGAGTACGAGTCTAACCATAGCACCCCTAAACACAAACGCTCCCATCATTCAGGATCCCAGCAGAGCCCCAGGATCCATCCGGCCGGTCCGGTGCGAGCCATGCCCCGCTCGAGAGACTCCGAGGGGGAAGGACACGAGAGCGATGCCTTCCAGAACTGGACGTCTCATAGCGCTGAGATCGCCAGGTGGGGAAACACAACAGATCCATCATAAATAGCCCATTTTATTTAAATAATAGTTGGTGAATGTTACGTTCAACCACATTTTGATTGACCTAATCTCACGTTTAGTTGGCTGAGATTGTTCCTTCCAGAGATGTACTGTAGCCAGTGTTGGGGGTAACGCATTAGTTACGTAATCAGATTACTTTTTTAAAGTAATTTAAGGGATTACTTTTAAATTTACAGTTGCCAAAAATATAACTTTTTTTTTTGTTTTGTTACTAAAAAAACATATAAATATAAATTTAATAGCTCAGCGTTCGTTTTGGGCAGTTTGTTTGCTTTGGCTCTCTGATTGGTGGAAGTTTCTTTACAGCATCATGGGTAATGTAGTTTTTCATCAGTGATTCCATTGTTAAACATGATTATTTAAAACATCTGATGAAATAATGTGAACTGATTGCTTCAACAAAAGCAGTACCATCGATTAACAACCTCTTGGCTTTCAGCGGGTCTGTCTTTATAGGTTCTTTTGAGGTCAGAATGCTTCACTGACCATAGGGGTGTGCGATATGACGATTTTTGATCATGGATGATAAAAATGTCTTCACGATCTGCTTTTGAAGAAATATTGTAGTGTTGTGCTAAAGCGCATATTGTCAGATGCAGTTCTGGCGCCGCCGTATCAGTATACTGTGCAACGCCACATACTGTCACATCAAATGTTAACTCAGAGGTAGAGTTACTCTCACGGGACACTGCACTTATTTGCAGTCACAAAAGTACATTATTTGCATTTGCTTTAAAGCCTTAAGCATTAAGCATTTCATTCGCGTGCCGTTCTGAGCGCTTACACCTGAAGCGCTTGCCTGATTACTGAACTAAGTTATCGTTTGTGCTAATACTGTCAAAACACACAAGGTTTACATATAGACAGTTAGTTACGTCTAAAATGAAAGTAAACAGTTGAGAGAGAAACTGCGTGCCTGTACTGTATATTAGATGCGTGCAGTTCTTAAAGGGACAGTATTAAACATTCTGCCGACAGTCATTAAAGGGATAGTTCACCCTAAAATTTAATTTGTCATTATTTACTCACTCACATGTTGTCCCAAACCTGTAATAATCTCTTTCTTGTGCTGAACAAAGAAGATATTTTGAAGAATGTGGTTTACCAAACAGTTGCTGGTCCACTTTGACTTTGATAGTAGGAAAAAAAATACTATGGAAGTCACTGTGGACCAGCAACTGTTTGGTTTTCCACTTTTTTTTTTTTTTTTTTTTTTTTTAAATAGCATTTATGTTCAGCAGAAGGAAGAAACTCATTCAGGTTTAAAACAGCTTTTCAGTGAGTAAATGATGGTATAAAAATAAAACACTATGACAGAATTGACAGACAGATGACACAATTTAAATTTTTGGGTGAACTATTCCTTTAATGTTAATAAAACAAAACACAAAGAGAAAAATCGCTCACTACTCTTGACTGAAAAACTTCAATACAGTTGCTTTAATAGGAATCAATCTATATAGTATTTTATTTTTATATTTGTTCATAAAATGCTTTGAATGCTCCTACTAAATACACCTATTGTACCTGAAAATAAACCACTGTTTGTTTTATTTCTATATTATGTGTATTTGTAATGTATATCATTGTTCTTATTTTTTTTAATGACAAAGATAAATTTAATGACAACTATTTTTATCTTTGCCCTCTTTGGTCTAAATTTATGCCATTCTTTTTTTTTATATATTTTGTTACCTTGAAAGGCTTGTCTTGATAATAGGGAAATTAGTTTGGCTGTAATGCGCAGACAACTTGCAAAATAGTAAAACCAACATGACAAAAAATCGTGATGTGATATTTTTGCCATATCGCCCACCCCTAACTGAACTTTTTTTTTTTTTTTTTTTTTAATGCATATTCTTTGCTAGATTGAGTCAAGACTTGGCCAAAGATTTGGCTATTCTGGCCCAAGAGATTCATGATGTTGCTGGAGACACAGAAGCCCGGAGTGCTTCAGCAGACAAGATGGGACCAGCCATATCTACCCATGAAGAGGTAACATTCATAACATTTCTGCGTTCAGCAAAGCTGCATTTATTTGAAAAAAATACAATAAAAATGTGGAATATTTTTACAATTTCAAATAGCAGTTTTCTAAGTGAATATATGTTAAACTGTAATTTATTCCTGTGATCAAAGCTGAATTTTCAGCATCATTACTCCAGTCTTCAGTGTCACATGATCCTTCAGAAATCATTCTAATATGCTGATTTGCTGCTCAACAAACATTTCTGATTATTATCAGATTTCACTACTGGTGAGGTAGTTTTTCACTACCTCACATTTCACTACTGGTTATATACTCTCTATATAATTGCATATGTGACAAATAAAAATCTTGAATCTTATCAATGTTGAAAACAGTTGTGCTACTTTGTAAGGTCCACGAATTTGGTCCAAGGACGGTATCCAATCGTGGGTGAAGGTTTCCTGCGTGTTCGGTCTTTTCAGCGCGCAAAGCTATTA
>JAFVLL020020211.1:0-27760 GCA_021397915.2 Tor tambroides | reverse complement strand
GGGTGTTGTTGTTCTGTGTCTGTGATCTGATCAGCGAGTTTCTGTAAAGCTGTGCTCACGTGCGCTTGCGGTGGAATGTAGACACTCACCAGAATGAACGAGCAAAACTCCAAGACTCCAAGCATTTACATCCAAAACTCCAATTTCCAAGCATTTCTAAGAATTACTCACACATTACATGCAAAACGAAAGAATGATCTATTATTGTTTTCACTCTTATGCACTAGCAATGACTAGGTTCCGCAATACTTTAACAACACTCTAATTAAATGTATAAACCCAGTGCAACCCAGGCTACTTTTAACAATTAAATTTTGACAAAGTATTTTGACACTTTCAGGTTGTCAGATGTTTTTGGATCATAGAAATTGTAATGAAATTATGAAATATGGACCAAATTTAAGACATTTTGTCCAAAAGACAACAACTAAATTGATTACTGCATCCATTGTGTGGTTATTCTGCGATCTATTATTAGACTTTTCCTCAGATATGATCTAGAAGCTGGAGCTTGATGCTCAAATACTCAAATACATCACTGCCCCCCTGTTGTCTGTAGTGAAATATAAAAATTCACGTCTTTAAAATCAACCTAAATGGCCAGCAGATGGAGACAGTGACATGTCAATGATGTCCTAATAGAGAAGGGCAGAAGAGTTAACTCATATGTTTTGGCTGTTGACTCATGGGTTTGACGACAATAATTTTAAATAAATGTTCAATGTACAATAAATAAATTGTACAAATGTTCTTTTGATGTTTCATACAAATTTTCTTTAGACCTAGGACCTTATAATAATGTGAATCTTACAGGGGAATTTTGATCACAACCAAAGGCTAACAGACACTTTTCCCATCTGTAGGTTTTCAGAAGTCATCATAGATGCATCAGTCTTCTATAGTGGTACAGTAAATGACCACAGCAAATATGATTTAGCTTAGAAGCACCATGTTTGTCATTTAAAGCCAAGGTACAATGGTAACACTTTATTTTACGGTGTCCTTGTTACACGTTATATGTACTTACTATTATAATAACAATAAATTATGCATAATCACATGCAAGTAACCCTAAGCCTAACCATACAGTACATTTAGTTAATATTACTCATCACTTAAATGTATAATTACACTGTAACAAATAAATAAAGTGTAACCAAATAAATAAAAATAAGTTTGTGCTGTTGTTTATTTTATTTTACTTTATTCCTTCAAGCTCAAAACACTGCTGTGTTCCTAAAATTAACAAATAAATACATAAACAAATAAATAAATACATTTGGATGCAGAAATAATCTTTCTCAATTCAAATTTAACATAACTGTGCAATAAACTGATAGAAATATATTTGATGTCAATGCAGCAAAATGATGTTTTTATAAGATGGTTCCTTTAAATCTGTACTTCATGAAACTTGGAAACCTTTTCAAATCAGTGTTTCGGAGTGAAAGCTGTGAAATTTCTCTAATTCGCCACTAAGGGGTTTGCAATTGATCTCAAGGTGAAAACATTAACAGTGTCTAATATGTATTTTTAAATGATCTTGGCTCAGTTCAGTGGCAGATGGCAGTAGATGTATGGCCTGAGCTCATGACAGGAATCTCTGCGGCCACAGCGGGTTCAGAATTGTCAGAGAAGACTTTCGCAGGAGCCTCTAGAGCTGCTGTGTCAAGGCTATAAACTATGAAACCCTTAAATTTAAATATACATTTAAGATGAATATAATTTTAATAGAAATGTTCATTTTAATAATTTTTAAATTAATTATTTTAAAATGTTTATCTTTTTAGCCATGCATTTTGAATGCAAAGATTATACTTAAGCACTCACATGGCTTATTACGTGATCATTAAACTCTGTTGTTTTAGATTTTCATCGGAGGACTGTAATACTACTAGTTTTGCTGTAGGTGGCGCCACAAGGCATAACTTGTGAGTGAGGGGAATAGCAGTCACCTCCCATCGGCTCTTTCGGTGCTTTTAACTGAGCAGGTGTGATGTTGAGCAGAAGAGCTCTGTGTAGTTACAGTTACAGTGAATCAGAGCAGGAGCGCGTCATGGGACGCCAGTGCGCCAAAGAAGAGACGCTGGATCGGTGCGCATGACTTTACGGACACTTTTTACGCATTTTCAGACTCCCACATCGGAACTGCCTGATTTCTCTGATTTTTCAAAGTATTCTTTCTGGAAGGTTTTTTGAACAGTAGACATGAATACTACATTTAACCAAACGGACAGCGGAATCTTCTCCAACCGGACTGAGGAGATCCTCCTGTGCTGTAACTTCTCGTCGGTGGTGACGGATAACGGCTTCACGGCGGCCGCTCCGGATGAGAGGAGCCTGTTCATCATGAGAATAGTTCAGATAGCGGTGATGTGCGTCCTCTCCCTCACCGTAGTCTTCGGGATCTTTTTCCTGGGCTGTAACTTGCTGATCAAGTCGGAAGGGATGATAAACTTTTTGGTAACGGACCGGAGACCCTCCAAAGAGGTAGAGGCGGTCATCGTGGGTGCGTACTAGAGACATGATGAGGATTATGCACTGCCATGAAATGAAGTTTGTGTACCACCTGATGGACATGTATTTCGATGGCCTCTTTGCAAACAGGACGCAGTGTTATTTGGCCCGCTAAAAACTATTATTTGGAAATCAACTGAGTGCACTCTCTCCATTTTGCGCACACGCCTTTCTGCTCTTACATTCAAGCGCTTTATTTATGAGACGAACCACCCAGATTTCGAATCAGATACAGGCATGGAGTCTTACATTTGTCATTGAAAATATTTATATGTGCAAGCACAGGGGGGCTGTTGCACATATTGACTGTTTTGTAATGGTATGGATCTCCTATCTGTAAAGCACATTGTAAGCACTGCACGGACTAATTATTTGTTGTTTAGCAAGATCAAAGCACCATGTTTAATACAACAAATTCATATTTCGAATAAAATGTTTTTTTCTGTCTTGATTGTTTTTATTATTATCATCTGTACTCCTTTTCACAGGCATTCTGTAGAGTATTTACACTGTAAGATAAAATGAGCTTCATGTGGTAACACCACTCATCTAAGTCAAATATATTAAATGTATGAAAAAAAAACAACCCAGAATGTACTGGACAATGAATGTCATTTTAAGGGCCAGAACAAGTGTCTCCTTAAGGTAAAAACAACACATATTCATGTTAATTTAAAACAAGTGTCACTAAAAATAGTTTGTGTTAAAATACATTTAAGTTTTAAATTTTATTCTGCATGTTGATGTAAATTTCCGGTACCTCTGCGGCAAATGGGACTTTCTATTAAAGCCAAAACAAAATTGTGTAGTTTTCCGTCTGTATAATCTATTTCTTTTAACCTCCATCCATGGCTTCAAAGATCAGACTGATTGTCACTATTATTTAACTAACTACATTTTGATTGATTTAACAGGAAGTGGTACTGAACAAGCAGCAGTACTTATTTTCCTTGAACATCTGTTTGTGCCTGTACTTTTCAGTCTTCCTGCCCTGCATGTAGACACAGTAAGATATTCGGGGACATTTATAAATAACACTATATAAGACGATTATATACACAATACACTGACAGACCTTTTTTCAGACCAGATAAATCTAAGGCAAGTATAGAAGTTCCAAAGGTTTTACAAAGAGGATGATAATCCTTTGCAGTTTTTAATTATCCACAACTTAAATTACAGCATATAAATTCTTTAGGTGATCATTTAGTTCAGGTTTGTGGATTGCTTGTTTGAATGCACAATTAAACAATTCAATAGTGCATTTTTTAAGCAGGTAAAATGGGCTTTCTGTTGCTCAGGTTTGGATAATTAAATGGAATTCATCAGTGGTTTGAGTTCAAAGGTAAACTAATTAAATTCAGTTAGCTGTTACCTAATCAGACAGCAACACAGCCCATCCTGTTCCAGCACGGCTATCAATAATCATGACGTTTCTGTTTTGATGTGTAAGCACAGACCTGTAATTTTTCATAATGTTGATATCACCAAGATTAGAGTAAATTAGCCTGCACGAATGGGTAAATCTCTTCTAAATGTGTTTACCAGGGCAGGCGGAGGGCTGTTGATGAAAAAGGCCTGCCACTTTTAAGACACATCTATTTATAAGAGTGTCTGTGAGAGCTGAGAGCTTGTTAACTTCACAATGAATAATTTTGCAGCACTCGCATCAGTACTGAGCCAGACACTATGCAGTGACATCAACTTTAACAGAGAGAACCGGCCTGTTTGTACAATCATGATTTAGCACTTCCCGTGAGAGATATGTAAATATTCAGTGTCGTTAATTTTGGATTCTGTCTAAATATTAAGGATCCCAAGAGAGAAAAAAAGAAAAGAAAATGCCACAATACTCATTAGCTGACTCATACATAACATTTGCCTTTGGTTTAACATTTGCAGAGATATTTTAGCCTTATTTGTGTCATTTGCATTAAGTACTTCCAGGGCACTTAATGAGCACATCATGTTGAAGTTGTGGATTTAGAGCATATTTATTTTACATAGAAGGCCAGTTGCATTACAGAAAGTGGGAGCATTATTAGTGGGACATGCTTTTTGTCCATGAACATTTACTTTATTTTGGGTTTATTGCCATCTGGTTTTGAACAGAAATATGTCATGCAAAGCTATCCACGTAAAAAAAAAAAAAAAAGTGTAATTGTATGTAATTGAATGTGCACTTGTAGTGTACTTCCAATCTTCAAAGTATATTTTAGCCAAAAAAAAAAAAATTGCAGATAATATGATATTAATGAAATAACAGGCCACTTAAGTGTTACTTAAAGAGAGCACACTATGTTCACTTAATTACATTTTTAAAATGTGCACTTAAAAAATGTCAAATTAAACATTTAACTTTAAAGTACATTTTAAATTATGATGTTTTTAAATCTTAAATAAGTACAACACATATTGTAAAACACATTTTAAGTAGCCTACTTGATTGTAATTTTAACTGTAGTGTGTTATTCAATGTTAGTTAATATATTTTAAATTGACTAAAATGCAAGTTCATATAAAATAACTGCAAATATATTTAAATACATAATTGAAGTGTCAATATATAACATTAATATATATATTTTGTTCACAATAAATACTTGTCAGTACATTTGGCAATACATTTTAACAAAATTTCAAAGACAATAAAAGTAATTACATAAATTTAATTTACATAAGATGTATGTATGTCATAACTACATGTGTCAAGAAGCACTGTCAAGTTCAACTAATTCAATATCAAAATTTAATATGAAATTCAAATACATTTAAATAGCATGCAGTTAAGTGTCCAAAAACATTACCTTTCCGTTTGCACTTAAGTATATTATGTTATTTCTGTAATAGGTACTGTTTTTAAAAGTATGCTAAAAAAAATTTCATAAGGGTAGACATGTAAACCTTCTCTTGAAAAGAAGTTGTTATTTCAGAGTTTTAATGTTCGGTATGGAAGGAAATACTGGCTTTCTGGTTCAATGAGTGCATTGGCCTTAAAATAGAGAAGATATTGTCTTCCTCATGTCATGTCCGCTCCTGTCATGAGTCTGATGGCAGGGTGGCAATCGAAAGGACGGGACGGCACTGATACGAGGGGAGGCGATCGTTTCATGATTATTCTGCATGACTACATCTAACCACATCTCCCTAAATATACAATGAATCATTGTGCGTTGTGTTGAATTTTTTTGTCTAGACATTGGTGTCACATGGTGTAGAAATAGACTGGAACATGTAGACCTCAGAGACAGGTGTATGATACAAAAACAGGGGTGCACAGTAAGTCTCCTTTTTTCCAGAGGTGAGTGATGATTACATGACGGAGCCCTGAGCTCCAGCTCATCCATCAGCTGATTGGCAGAAATGCTCAGAAGCTCAGCGCGGCTCATCAATGATCATGATGTTGATTGACAGCTCTAGACGGCACTGTGACAGAGCCATCATTTCTGGTCCTGTGTTCGTCATGTACCTTTGAGAAAGAGAATTGTCACAAGTAATAGTGTAGGATTGTTAGGAAGAGTTGGAGTTGGATTTCGTAGGTTTTAGAAATTTTGACTGGAGAAGATAAAAAAGCATTCTGATCTCCTACTGCGGTGGGTTTTAAAGGGATAGGTCACCTAAAAATGAAAATTTGCTGTTAATTTACTCCAAGATGTAGGGATATTGTTTTTTTTCTTATGTACAACAATAAAGAAGATTCATAAAATGCAAGTCAACAGCTACATTCACTTTGAGAGTCAAAAAAAAGCTCAGGCAACACAAAATTAATACCCGTGGCTCTTGACAATATATCAAGGTCGTATGAATCGAAGCAGTCGGTCTGTGCAAGAAACTGAGCATCATTTACATCATCCAGAGCCTCAGGAAAACAGGGAAGTCTGATTATTTTAGACAGTTTGTTTCATGGAACTGCTTCAAATAACCAATTCGCTGATGCATCATAGGATCATATACAGTAGAATGGTCTCTTGGCTAATTTTGAGTTGGAGTGACCGTTTCACTTCATAAGACCTTAACATATCATCAGGAGCCACAGGTGTAATTTGTGATTTTTTTTTTTTTTGACTGTCAACGTAAGGGTAGCTTAACTTGCAGTTTTATGAATCACCAAAAAGCATTATTGAAGCTAAAAATCTTCGATACCATTCTACTGAAAAGCCCACTGAAGTAAATTAACAGCTAATTGTAATTTTTGGGGGAACTATTCTTTAACTGGTTTCAAAACAGTACCAAAAAACTGTTCGTGAAAATATCTTTAAAATTAAAGGGCAACAATTTATTGTAATGTGTCCTTGATTAAAAAGTTACATGTATTTACTAAAAAAGGTTAACACTTTATTTTAAGATGCCCTTGTTACACGTTACATGCACTTACTATTAAAATAACAGTTAATTATAATTACATGCAAGTAACCCTAAGACAAATCCTAATCCTAACCCTAACCATATAGTAAGTACTTGTAGTTAATTAATATTACTCAGTACTTAAATGTATAATTATACTGTAACAAGAACACCTTAAAATAAAGTGTAACAAAAAAAAAAAAAAAAAGTCAGTTATGCTCAATAACAAGCAACTAACACTAAACCAAACCCTAAATCTATAATAAGTCAATGGTTTTAATAATTAATATTCCATTATTAAAAATAAAGGTTCCAAAAGGGGGGGGGGGGGGGGGCATGAAGGACATTACATTTTCTTCATGGAGCCACTGATGCCAAAACATAACTTTGTACATAACTTTGTATTAGGGACACATTAAACTAAAGTCTGACATTAAACATTTAAATGTGTTTGGTTTATTATTGATTTCTAACTATCACTTATTTTCATGCTGTCTGTATCTTGTCAGCAACCAGTAGCTCACAGACAGTGAATCTGTATTTAACATTGTCTGAGTTTGTTCTTCTTTTGACTTTACATATTCATCTTGCCGTATCTCTGCTGGTATCTGCCTGATGTACTGTAATTTGTATGACAAATGAATCTGTGGCATAAAGTTTGACGGGATATTATATTTCTTTTGACAGTTTTTTCCTCAAATCTGCTTGCCATTTCCATTTTTTTCCTGAACTTTCTTTAGTTGACAGCATTCTCAAAGATAAATGTGAAAAATATATGTGAAAAGACATCAGTAAAACAAAAACAACATTTGTCTCTGTTGTTGCTTAGCTGCTAAGAACAATTTGTCTGAATTCACCCATGATGTTTGATGTTCACCCATTTCACAGAATGATTTCACTTGAGCTGATGTTCTTTTGATTAATTGCGCAGAAGCGACTGGCAGGGTGATATTGATCATAAAATCTATTTGGACAGAGAATCAAGCTCAGCCCCACTGTTCTTACACTGTGCTGCATCTAAACTGACTGGGATTATAAAATGGGCCTAACTTTGCTCCTGGTTCCTCCAAAGTTTACTTCACGGTTTATAGCAGATATTTGGAATGCATTTGAGTTAAAAGGGACAAACGCTGCATATTGTTTACACAGAAGTTAAACATATTTTAAATGTTTAGTCTGTTTACTCACTTACGCTGGAATTGTGTTTATCACTTGTACTTGATTGTTTACTTTAGGGATTGCAGTATTACACTGTGTTCTACCCAGGGACAATTTGTCTGTTAGTACTAAAACAAAACCGCTGCGCTCAGCAACATAATCACAGCTACTGTGATTTTTAAAAGACAGCTATGTAATGCAGTATTTCACTGTGTTTAGAGATACCAAATAGATACCAAGCCATTGCTAAAAACTCAGAACAGAATATTAGATAGGTTAGAATGTCAAAAATTAACTTTAAAAAGCTGATTACCACCAAATGCAATCTGATAACCAAACAATCAGCCACAAATGGCATTTACGAAAGGTAACACTTTATTTTAAGGTGTCCTTGTTACACATATTCCATGTACTTACTATTGTAATAACAATAAATTATGCATAATTACATGCAAGTAATCCTAAACCAAAACCTAACCATATAGTAAGTACATAGTTACTTAATATTACTCAGTACTTAAATGTATAACTGCTCCGTAACAAGGACACCTTGAACTAAAGTGTAACCTTACCAGATTGTTGACTGAGTGAAAAGATGAGTTTGAACAGAATGAATATGGACTAAAATCCAGGCAATAAGTGATGAGTACATTAGAAGTACTTTCTAAGGTTACTGTTGCTCATACTTATGGTTAGTGACTTCAACAAACCCCTTGCACGTATAGTATAATTCAAATCTTTGAAAAAGGATAATACTCGAAATGCTTGCAGAATTAAATGAATGAACTTTAAGTGTAAGTACACTTTCATGGCTATGTGTCTTAAGTACACACTTAAGTACACTTAAAAAAGTGCACTTTGCAATAATGTCAAAATAAAAGTTTAAACCATTATGTTTTAATAATCTTGCTTGTGCTTGAAAGAAGTACACATATTTTGATACTAAGGCACATGTAAAGTATTTGATTATATTTTAACTGTAGTGTCAGTATTACAGTACATTACAAATGATTTTTAAAATGTACTAAAATGCAGCTTCATCATTACAAATGTGTAATTATAAATACATTTAAATACATGGCATAAAAGTTTAAATAAAAATAACATTAAAGTATGTATTAGTTTAGCATTAAACTTAAACCATATTTCAAATCCAATAGAAGTAATTAAGTCAAAAGTGGGTGAAAAAACACAAAGTTCAGTTAATTGCATAATATAAATTTAAACTATAAAACGTTTGGGAACACTTTATTTTGACATGTCCTTGTTACATGTTACATGTACTTATTATTATAATAACAATTAATTATGCAATTATTAACCAATTATTACAATTATTAACCCTAACCATATAGTAAATACATTTAGTTAATTAATATTTCTCAGTACTTAAATTTATTATTACACTGTAACAAGGGGACACTGTAAAAAATAAATAGTTGAGAAAACGTAAAAAAAAAATAAAATAAAAAATAAGGCAACTTATTTTGGGACAATCTTTGGGGTACTTTTGTTGGTCTGACAAGGATTTTTATGTAGCTTCAAGAAAATACCATTTTTTTAGTATTTGAGACTTTCATAAACTGGAAAATATGCAGTTGCATTTTTTTTTACAGTGCACCTTAAAATAAAATGTTACCAAACTTATCTCATTGCAATTAACATCCAAAAACATTACATTAAATTTTTGTTGTTTTGAAGTATATTCTATCCATTGGAAGTGATCTTTTAAGAGTATGCTTCTTTTTCACAAAGGTAGTATCAACCAAAAGTCAATGGCTTGACCAAACACCACTCATATTTTCTTCAGTAAATCTAGTTACTCCATGATTCATTTATGACTTTACAGTGCAACTGCCAAACTGTTCCCAATAACTGCTGAATCAATAATAAAAACAGCCAAATCTCTTATCGCAGTGTTAGCTTTCCCAGTCAACTCCTGAATAATATATGATGAATTCGAGCGGTGGCCTCATCATCTACTGAGGTGTTTAATAGCGCTATACATTATTCATAATCTGCTTGTCTCAGTCAACACGTCTCTTGTCTTTGTGCTGTTTATGTTTTAGCTCATTCATATTTCAGCATGTTTGCCGTAAGGCAGGTCTTCGGCAGACGCAGCTCGGCAGTGGAGGTGTCATACTTGAGCCGCGAGGGACGACAACAGTTGATGACTTTGAAGATTAAGGTTGCTCTCCGGAGAGTCTGAGCTATGACAAACACACGAAAACGTGTGGAAATGTATGTGTGTGTGTGTCCGGGAAATACGCGACTGCATCGCCATGGCAACCTGACAGCTGTACCACAGGTGGTTCACACAGGAAGACTGTATCATCCTGCAAGAACTGAAATATTCCAGCGTGACTAGAAACATTTGCTCATTGGAACTGTCTGGCAGGCCATTTAACTTTCTAGGTGGTATTTACTGGCCCACCTGAAGTCTCATGTTTTCTTCTTTGGGTCCTATAGGTTCAGTGTGTGTCAGCTAAGTAAAATAAATAAAATAAAATAAAATAAAATACTTATATTGTTATATTATTTAGAAAAAAAACTTTAGTTAAATAAATATATCTTAAACATTTCCAATCTATGGTTCATCTATTTTCATCTTTCCATAGATTTCTAGTCTCTGGGATTGTATTGTTTTATTGTCCATCAGGCAACAACTGTAAGCATAAGGAAAAGTAGAACTGATGTTTGCTTGAAAACACCACTAACAGCACAAAGATAAACAAAGATGTTAAAAAATAGAAAAGTCTTTTGTTTTGAGTTTTTTTGTCTTTTGTTGTTGATAATATAGCACGGGAAAGGAAACTGTGGGGAAAAGAGCATGGAATGGGGCTGGGAAATGGTCACCTACATGTGCACCACGACTTAACGAGCCACTAAGCTAAGCAATTTTGTAGCCTTTTCCATGGATCAATGATTCTGCTCTAAATTCCTGATAATGAAACTTCAAGAGTGCAGATAACAGAGTTATCGTCTGAAGAGTGCAGAGGTGTGGAGTCGAACTGGCCACTTGTGGTCTGTATAAAACATATACGAGTGCTTTGGCTGCTACAGGACCCAGGTCATCTCAACACGCTGTTTATAGGTCTGATGTAACCATCCCAAACAGGGGAGGGTGTAATATATTGCTATCATTTTATAATTTTATAGTTTCAAAGGTGGTTAAACTTTATCTTCTGTCTCCAGACTGTGTAGTGAGGCTGCTGGCAAGACAGATAACAACATTATCCAAGTCATTTTCTTTTTTGAGGTGAAACAGACAAAATTAAAGAAATATTTTCTCTCAGTTAGAGATGAAGTAAATCATCCACAGCTGTAGTGCTGTTTTAAGTATCTCACAGTCTACGGATAGACTCAATGTTTTTATAGTAAAAAAACAAAAAACAAAAAAAAACATGCAGATGCTCCTGAAAACCCGTATCAGTATCCTGAAAAAGTCCAGATCGGTCTCTCTTTTCTGCTTCATCATGATTGCTCCAGCTATATTTCAGTTTACATGAGATCTGTTCTTTCTCACTTGTGTAATGTGTATAAATAATTTCTGTGCTGCATGTTCCTTTTGCAGGGTCAGTTTTTGCTGTGTTTTGGATTGTGATGTAATGGTTAATATATTTGACAGTCTGTCATTTTAATTTAATGGACACCTTAAATAAATGGGACTCAATGTATTTTGTTCCTGCTGAGAAAAACTCTATTGTACAAGTAGTATCCTAAGGCATAGGTGGTGTAGTTAGTGGCCTTGGTGGTGTATTTAGTGATAGATGAATTTTTAATTTGGATCTACTAATTTATGCATTCGTTGGCACACGTTCCCCCTCATACTGGCTGGCATAGCTATGAGAGAGACCATATATTTAAAGGGGTCATGACATTATTATTATTATTATTATTATTATTTTTATTATTACTTTAATATTTTCCTTGAGGTTTACTTATAATGTTAATTTTTTTAATGTTAATTTTTTTGCACCAAAAAAATTTAAAATAAAATAAATGTTGGAAAATCATTATTTCCAACCCTCATTCTGACCCTCTGTCTAAAACAACCTGTTTTAAGGGGCGGGTCCTTTAAGGCTTGTCAGTAATTGGCCACTGTTCTGATTGGCTAACATCATTGCATAGGAAACAGTATCAACACCCCCAGTGTTTTGACAACGTAATCAAAATAAAACGATCATTTCCAGACAAAGCATCATGAAATCATTTACTTACAGTTTGTGATGGAGCTGCAGTCAGATCTAGTACCGCTTCATCTTCCAACAAATGTTTCTTTGTGAACTCTCCATGACACTGTGCCCCATTTATAAAACAAAATCCTTAGACATGATCCGGTATGCCATTAAAAATAAATGATCCACTTGTTCCTTATGCCGGGATCCTTCTGATATCTGTAAAAAAACGAGAACAAACTGTTTAATCCAAACGCGCCAAAGTGGACGGTCTTTCACTCCATTTGTACTGTTGACAGATTCAAGTGCATGGACTGAGTCCGAAAGTGAACACGCATCTGTATACTGTATCCAGTGTAGACCAGATAGCGGCAGTGATTGTAATTTGTATTTGCTTTTGACGCAATGCGACATTCACATTCAGCATGATCAAGTGTCAGCTGTTAAGCTAGTGAACGCCAGCGTGCAGGGCCTATGGTGACAAGATAACTATCCGTCGATGTCTTGCTCTGGAGGCAGTGTTTATGCAAATGTTTGTGCCTCCATGACGTCATCTTGCACCTCAGATCCAAACGAGCCGTTTTTAGAGCTTGATTAAATAAATGCTTTGTTTATAATGAGGAGGATGTTTTAAGCTATGAAACTTGCAGGGTGTTTTAAGAAGATCAAGGCAAATTTGATTTCTCATGTCATGACCCCTTTAAAATGGTGATGAGACCCAGATCACATGATAATATTGGGCTTTTTCATCTTTTGGTGAGAGTATGAGTCAATGCTGGATAATATCCTGCCAGTGACACCATTTGATTGGTGTGTCTGTTACTAACATGGTATGGGATTTCATTGAGAAATGTCTTTGAGTAACCACTGTAAGCCTCAAAACCCTGAAAACTAGTTGACTCTATGAACAAAATGAGTCCTATCTGAGCCTTTTGTCTTTTAGGTTTATTAATACAAGGTATAATAGCACAAGACAGTATAATAGAATGACTGAAAAAAATAGACTGCTTTTGGCCACAAGAACTTCATGTACAGACCTGTCATCAATCGCGTGATGATTTTACTGGTGCTCACGATTGGTAGCACGCACGTGTGACACACGTGACAAAGTTTCACCATTAATAGATACAACGATACTACTAGAAGAGTTGGATGCTGCTGTTTGGCACATTGCAATTTAGTTTTTATTTGTTATTATGGCACACATACTCCACTTTGAGTATGAATTTTGTCAAATGATTTGTTCTATTAAGTTCTGTAATAGTGTTGCTTTGATGTTTTTAGTGTTTGATGTAAGGTTTTCATACCACAAATAATGAAAATGTGGTACTAAATGAAGAGCCATTTGGGAGTCGAAAGAGTTTCATTTCTAAGCCGAGCTAAATGATCCAGCTTCCTAAAAAGAACCAGAATTCCCAATACTAATCCAGAACATTTTTAGAAGAATATTTATTTTAGTTTTAGTTTAGGTTATCTTCATTGTCATTTAAAGCCCATATTGCACATATTCTGTTTGCCTCTACATTTACATTTACACTACAGTCCATATAAAACATGCTAAAATGACATGAAGACATTCTTCCAAGGCAGAAATAATGTCTTCCAAACATCTCTTTTGATTGATTTTGCAGTAAATGTTTTTAGTGGTCAGGTTTTAAATTCAGGTCAAAACAGAGAGCAAACCCTCCGAACTTGCCAGTCCTATTTCTGTCTCTGGTTAGTGTTTTAATTGGGACATGCTGTACTTTCAGAACTGGAGTGTTTGGAGTTCTCTCACCAGATGATGATGATGATGGTTTTTATTGACTTTTATACAAGGCCGTAACCTACACAGACACTGCCCTTTCACCCCAACATGGTCTGATTTTTTCTTTATTTTAAGAACCAGTTCTCACTATTAACTAGCTGCTTATTAGTGTGCATAATACTAGCAAATTGGTTCTTTGTTAGTACTTCTAAAGCACATATTGACTTATTCTGCATGACCACTTGTTTGTGCTTTAGATGCTCTAAAGTGTGGCATACAGAACAGCTCAACGAGGCCATATAGACGCTGATGTGATTTGGCAGTGAGTATTTGTTGGTGCTTCATTGTGTCTCATACAGTGAAGATGTTGCAGTGCTGTCTGCTCTTGAACACTGAGTATTCCACATGTGGACTTGGCCCTACATCTCTCTTTGAGTCTTCATGGTGACTGAGAAGGTTTTTATACACAAAAAAGATAAGGTTATTAAAGTGTCTGTAGGGGAGTGGAAGAAGGGCTGTTTGGTAACACTTTATTTTAAGGTGTCCTACGTTACATGTACTTACTATTATAATAACAATTGATTATGCATAATTACATGCAAGTAACCCTAAGACAAACCCTAATCCTAACCCTAACCATATAGTAAGTACATGTAGTTAATTAATATTACTCAGTACTTAAATGTATAATTACACTGTAACAAGGACACCTTATATGTTCTAGTACACAAAGTCAGGTCAATAAAGTAATGATTTACTCGCTTCAAAATTTGATGAAATTCACACTGTTATAATTGACTTGATCTGAACAATGACACTGTTGACTTTTAGAGCTGCTTTACAGCAGAATCTGAACTGTCTCCAAAGTTGACCACACTGATGACGCTGCAAATACCAACAGTTAACTGTATGTTATAAAACATTAGTTTAAAGTCTTTCCAGAATTGGTGAATCTACACTGTAAAAAGTGGTAACTGTTACCTAATAAGCTATTTCTACCTGATAAAAAAATCCATACAAAATTTATTCTGTTGGTCTAAACTCATTTAGGTTGATTCAGTGATCTGAAATATTATTTTTGACGTGAATAAAATCAGTTCTTAAAGATGTTACCATTTTTAGGTTACTATTTTTTCAGTGTTAAGGAGGACCAACTCTCCATTAATGCCCATGGTTTTGAAAATAAATGTGGTAACACTTTAGTATAGGGACCAGTTCTCACTATTAACTAGTTGCTTATTAGCATGTCTATTATTAACATATTGGCTGTTTATTAGCACTTATAAAGCACATATTCTGCATGACCATATTCTACTTAACAATTATCATATTAACTATTAATAAGCAGCAAATTAGGAGTTTACTGAGGCAAAAGTCATAGTTAATGGTTTGATAATAGTGAGAATTGGACCTTAAAATAAAGTGTGACCATAAAGGTTTATCAAGCATAAAAGTGTGTACGAATGAACATACGTTTGGCAATTTACAGGTCTGTCTTGATTAGTTCATATACTGTATTATTGTTTTAAAAATAAATAAATAAAAAAACCTTTAACTTTCCCAATTACTACTATGTTTTATTATTGGATACACTTGTTTGCTCCAGATTCATTTTAATAGTCTATCTTTAATCACCATTATTTTATTATTTGATATTATTTGAATTAAACTTTATATTGCACTAAAGTTATGAGACAGTTTTGTGAGATATGTGCTTATGAGTTTGCTTTCTCTTTGTGCATTTGTTCGTATGTAAGTGTCCTCTTTGTTGGTTTTGAAAAATGGTAACATCAGTTTACTGGTTTAATTCAAGTCAAAAATATCATTTAATATGGCTGACTAAACCTAACCACATTAATTAATAGCAACAAAACTACATTATGGATTAAATCAAGTAGAAACAGCTCTTTAAGGTATCAGGTCATCACTTTTACTGTATGTATATTGCAAAAAGTGATGTGTCACATGACAGTATTTGAATAACAAAGCATATAGAAAATCCCTTGTGATGAAATGTGAATGGAGAGTGTCCATGATTTGTGAATGTGTAATTTCTCTGTGCCACCTGGACACTGTCATGGCCTGTCATTGTAGTGACAGCACGGCTTCCCACAACACCTGTTCACAGCAATTAGCAACACATGCTGTGTCTGCATGAGTGAGGGTCAACTCTAACCTCATAATCTCAAGGGCTGACAAAAATAAAGCAATAAGGTTTTGCCATTGCTAGGGACATTGCTGAGCACTTTAAAATCTGCAGGTCTGAGAGAGTGTCGCTTGATTTGAAGGAGCTCACTGATGTCATGAGGTAAGTCAGTACAAAGCCCCCTTTTTAATGCCTGCAACCTTTGGATACAAATTCATTCATCCCATTAGCGGTTAAAATAAACTTTCAGTTTGTTTGCACCTCCAGTATATGAGAACAACAGCATGTGCAATTATACGCTTATTGGCCATAGTGTGATGAAGGAATGAAAAGCAACCTATATAAGAAAAATGACTACTTATACTGGGAAGAAACATATTATTATTACTTCTATTTGTCTTTTGTTGTAAAACTGTGAAAAGCTGATTAAGGTGTAGGGACTCATACAAAAATTATTGGAAGAAACACCTAATATGCTGGTTTAGACGTCCCACCTACGGAGCCCCAAAAAAATGAGATGGGAAGAAAAATTGCATTGCAATGCTTTAGCAATGGTTGTGAAACTTTGGTACAAATGTGTTGTTTCCCCCCAAGAAACTTTGCATTTACTCAAAAAGTGTTAAAACATAATTTTTCCTCCCATCTCATATTATTTCAATCAGAGAATGCAAAAGTTTTGATTCTTGGGAAAATGCTAATGTTTTGCGAACACAGTTTTTTTTTTTTTTTTTTTTACCTTTCAGCTAAAACAACAACAAAAACTTTCATAGAGACATTGAATTGTTTCTTTAATCTAGTACTTTGAGCACAAAAAAAAGAAAGAAATTTATACTATCATGTTGTACTGTCAAATTACAATTTTATTGCTGATTTGACATGTTATGTGTAATCCTGACAAACTGTTTTGCAGCTGCATTTGCATGAATAAAAAATAGCTGCCTGGGGGTAGTAAAGTCAAGCTTTTATATTGTAAAGGGGTCTGGTTTGATTTTATGCTTGTTTAATTTTATTCATAAACCAAGGCAAACAAAATCTGTAAAGTATCAGTTTTAATTATTAATAAATTAACTGCTCACAGAAGTCTGGATAAGAGGAGTAGAGATTGGTTTGTTCTGGCCCATTGCTCATGTTGGTACAGTTCCAGCGGTCATTACACGTGTGCCATTGGCTACATGACTCGATACTGAAATATGGTAAGACTGGAGATCAATCCAGTGTGTATAAATCCATGCCGTTTTCCACTGTACTGCTCCTGTCCACTCACATGTCTCACAAAACACACCAGCGGCTGTACAGGGATTCACACACGACCATGCTAACACTACTGGAACTCAGCTTTACTACCACAACAAACACAAAATACCGACACACACAAAGAGTTTTTACACACATGCACAAAGAGGTTTTTATATAACAGTAACCTCTGAAAATAGCATGTTAAAGTAATTTGTCCAATTTGTTTAGACTGTTTAAAATGTCACTTGGCCTACACCAGTCCTGAGAAAGCCTTCAGTATGTTATGTGTTCTGTGAACTACAGAAGAACTGACATTTTGTTTTAACTTTTTGTGAAGTCAGAATGATTCAACAATGCCCTTTCTTTGATGAACATACCATTCATTATATATTTTAAAAGAAATATAACGGGAGGAAATAAAGTGAAATTTTTTATTAAAATTCAAATAAAATATATTTTATAGATCATGCTCACCACATTAATCAACACATATTGGGATGCATATCAACAAAGCATGCTTGGAGTTCAAAAATCAACCAATCAAAGAAATAACAATATGAGCAAAATGTGCTAAAGTCAGTCAAATCTATGTTGTTTCTGCAGTGTGTAGCACCTGCTGCTCTGCAGATTCTTCTGAAGTATTCCAGAGTTAACAACATCATTTCAGTGTGAACACAGCTTTGCAAAGATCCAGTTGTTGAAGGATGGAGCAGCTGTTGGGCATGACAGCAAACCACATGTTTGAGTGAGTAAAATGCACTGTTATGCATTTCCAAAATGAAGTCAAAATTTTCAGGACGTCATAAATTGACCGTAGCAAAAAATTGGCCTGTTCCTTTTTCATTTAGAGGGAATGATCATGAGACATAAACTATAATTTAGAATCTCTTTTGAAAAGGTAGTGTGCTTAACTGTATTGATTGTGCACTTGTATAAGTATATAATGAAATAAAATGCCACTTTAGTGTGCTTAAATAGAGTACTTAAATTTTTTTAGCATCACTGCAAACCTACAGAGGATAAGCCGTTGAAGAATGGATGGAAGGATATTTAAAATGTTCTAAAGTATTTAAATATATTTACATTTTCAATAGAAGTGACATTAGTACTTAGTACACAAAGTATTTTAGTTTACCATAAATGCTTGTCAGTACATTTATATTTCAAAGGCAACAGAAGTAAATATGAAATTACATAGAAATATGCTCTTAATTAATTTCATTTAATGTAAATTTAAACTATAATACATTTTCATTTAATTTTAAATAACATGCAATTAAAAAATTTCATTCAGTTTGCACCTTTTAAGTTTATTACTACCATAATAAGTACTCTTTTCAACAATATGGTAAAGTGGACTTTTTCCCAAAGAACATCAAAAATGGATATCAGAGAAAAGAAAAAAATACTGGATAAAAATTAAATGACCCTTTTAATTGCTTTCGGCATGTGTTGTAGTGTCACTGTAATCAGCACTAACTAAACTCACATGGCCATGTACCCTTCCATGCTAAAGGTTAAATTACAGCAGCTGTTTCCTGTAAGCATTTAATATGTTTGCAATACACATCTAGCATATGTGAGAAAGAGGACACCGACTGGAGTCACACAGGACACATGTTGAATCCCCAAGACATCCGACCGAGACACGACATGGACCCAGCCCTGAAGATTGCCCCCATCGAGGTAAAGAGGGAAAAACTACACCTTCGTCACACAATCCTTCCCTGAATTCATCACTCCATCCTCTTCTCACATAACACAGACATGGTTGACTAGATGTTCAGGCAGCTCCTTCTTACAGTGCTGAACTCTGCAGGGACAAACGCACTAGTCTACAATACAAAGAAAACAGAACCTAATAAAAAATTTATACTAATTTCCTTAGGCAAAGGGTTGGGAATATTTTTCTTAGTTTGGTTATTTCAAGTGCTTAATTTTTTCCACTTTCTAGGCAGCCATCCTGAAGTATTTTTCAGATTAAATTTGCATATGTATACATATATAAAATACAAAGTAAAGGTAACAGTTTATTTTAAGGTGTCTTTGTTACACGTTACATGTTATTACTATTATAATAACAAAAAATGATGCATAATTACATGCAAGTAACCCTAATCCTAACCCTAACCATATAGTAAGTACATGTAGTTAATTAATATTACTTAAATGTATAATTACGCTGTAACAAGAACACCTTAAAATAAAGTGTAACCAAAGTAAAAAAAAAAAATACTAGTTGGATAATGTTGGATAGCAGAAAATTGTATATTCGAGGTTTATGGGAAAATGAACAAATATGCAAGTTATCTCAATTTCATCATTTGCAGTAGTGACTTAATTGGTGGAGTTCTCTTCAGGATTATGGGAGGTGTAGTACTTCATAGGGAATTCAGTAATTAACAATTAGAAGAGTCAGTTTCTCAATAGAGAAAGTTTTACTTTGAGAACCTTTCTGCTGTACTTTATATTCCTAAATATATAATAGGTACTAAAGTACTGAATATGCTGATGGGAGTCAAATGAATATATTAAGGAAACCAAAATCCTGTTAAATTTTAAAACAACTTGTCAACCCTGCGACAGACCTTATTATATAACACAGTGTATTCATTTGGGAAGAAACACACACACACACATGCGTGCACACACATAATGTAGCATCTGCCCTGTTTACACAAATGAAGTCCTATCAGGACTAACAATCTCTGACAGCTGTTTGACACTCGTGCTGTGGAGATTTCATAAATAGAGTCAACAGAGAGAGAGAGTAACATGAAATATAAACATCTGGCTTTTAGTTTGGCTATAGCTCAAGGGTTCTCAACCAGTGTTATTTTAATATTACAGAGACATTTTTTATAGTTTGTATTTATATTTGAATTAGTTTATTTCAGTTTTAGCTTTGCTGAATTTAGTACTGTACATTAAGTTACAGTAAATGAAACTTCTAGATAATTCCAGAACATCTATGTAAATTAAAAAATACTTATTTAATATAAATATATTATATTACTGTATATTTATGTCTATAAATGTAGAAACACAGGAATTTTGTCTATAAATGCAGAAACACAGGTAATTGCAAAGGGTTCACAAACTATCGTATATACATATATACATATATACATATAATTTTTGTGTATCAGTAGGCTGTTTTGTCAGTACTCAATAATCAATGCTTGTTTCTAACGGAGCAAATCCTCACACTTATATGTTGTTCCATGTTGAATGTACAGCCCACCATTCATCATGATCAGATTGGTGTACTATAGCCCTCGCAACTGAACAGTATCGAAGCTCATAGGTTACACTGAGTGTGTTTCTTCCAGTTTCTTCTTCATCTTGTTTTTCATCTTCCTATCTACACTGGCTTCATCTGTGACATTTCTGGGAAATGCACTCATGAGATAAACTCTGACTTGAGTGTGCCTTCTCGTCCGCTGTGTTTTTTTCGTGGAGTGAGGGGAGGCTGTCTGGAGCCTGAAATCACCTCTGCGCTCTGCTCGTGTCACATGGGGGTTTTAGGGAGAGCAATTACCGCTGACATTTAGGAGAGTGCTCAAAGGGTCTTTTTATGCAACAATGACAAATTATCTCTACATTTTTAGATGTGGGAAATGTGTCATGCACTAAGTGGAAGTGGGTGCTTTACGTCTGCACCTGTAGCTTGATTTTAGGGGAAGAACTGCACTGTAAATCAGAAGGGCTTTATGTGTTCAGAATTTCAAACCTGATAGATAGATATGGCCTCAGCAGAAACCACTAACAAGGTTTTAGGTCTGGGCCTGGTTGCATGAAACTCTAAAAGTGGTTTGACTTAAGGGTATCCCTGAGGGGGAAAAATCCCAGAGGCAAGGGATTTCTTTAAGAGTGTTAAAACAAATGTCTTAATAGTCACCCTTAGGCTACCTGAGTGTTTGCACTAAGAATTTCACATTTAACCTTTACAACTACAGTATACAGATATATTACAATATTTGAGTTATGGAGATTCCTAAAAGATGTTGCACACCGGACCTGTCTGGCGGACAACATCAATTCTCCAAACTTGGAAACAACCATGGAGCAGGATCATTTACCCAAAAATGAACGTTTTGCCATTATTTACTCATCCTCGAGTTGTTCCAGACCTGTATGAGTTTGTTTCTTCTGTTGAGCATAAAAGTAGATATTTTGAAGAATGTTGGTAAATTATAACCAAAAACCAAATTTTTGTAAACCAAAAATTTTATGGAATCAAGGTCATTTGTTTGGTTACAAATGTTCATTTTTGGGTGAACTACCAACACTATCTCACGACCAGTTTGTACTTATTTTACAAAGTGGCTAATTCGTATGAATTCGTATGACCTCACTCGTTCAATTTTGTACGATTTGTTTAGACCCCAGTGGCAAGTAGGTTTAGGGGCGGGGTTAGGGGTAGCAAAAATCGGACGAATTTGAGTGTGGTTGTACGAATTCATACAATTTAGCCACCTTGTAAAATATGTACGAATTGCTGTGAGATCTGGTTGGAACTACCCCTTTAAGGCTGAAAAACACTACACGATTTTGTCCATATTTTTGTCCCAATTTTTTTTAATTGCAGAAAGTCAGAACCACTCTGCAGATTTTAGTTGACAGATTTCACAAAAATTGTATAGTGTATGATAGACAGAGGCTTTTTTATCTTCAGAGTTTGAGTCCACTGGAGGATATCAAACATGTTTGATATTTTCAGCAGATTTTAGAATATATATTGTTTTCAACAACTGTCAACAATTGTTACATTGTTCGTATCCAGATCAGATGGTGGATCAACACCTAGAGACGACCTCTACAGCCCTGAATGTCAGTAGAGACCAGGACATCTAGATGTGCCCCAGAGACTGGTCTCCTCCGAAGACCTCGTCACCTAGATGGCCATCGGGACAAGACCACAGGAACAAGATGAGTCCTCTGCACAATCTGACTTTGTTGCAGCCTAGAATTAGACTACTGGTTTTGTCTGGCCAGAGCAGAACAACACACTATTTTGACACATTATTTCCCTGTTTTATACTGTAAAGCTGCTTTGACACAATTTGCATTGTAAAAAGTGCTATATAAATAATGGTGACTTGACTTTTATTGTTTTTTATATTTCTCCTATAGCAACAAGTTTTTGTGTTCAGAATGACCTGTAATGTCTGGAAGAGTTTGTGTGATTCCCAGTTTAATTATTTGCAAAGTCAACAAGAGTGTGATGCCTAGATCACTACTACGAACAAGACAAAGGCCTGCCATGAGATAATAAAAAAAGCACATAAGTAGAAGTGATACGAAAAACTACAAAAGAGTAGTTGTTCATATATTCAATTCAGTTTTGTTTGTATAGTGTATTTCACAATATATATATATATATATATATATATATATATATATATATATATATATATTGTGTATACAAAGCATATCATACTATAAATATTTACAATATTATTTTGATCAATAAAGCTGTGCCTCAGAACCTCTTCTCAATAAACACAAAAACAGCCATTGCCTTTGAATTCAACTGAAGACCTGTTTTGGTCCCTTTACAGGCTAAAATCATTAATAAGGACTTTGTTGCAATGCATAACAGATCTTAAATGGCTCCTATTATGCAAAATTCCCTTTTACATGTTGTTTGAACATAAATATGTGTTGGCAGAGTGTGTATACAACCACACTATAATGATAAAAAAAATCCACCTGCTCCTTTTTTTAATCTCCATATATCATTAGCAGCATCTCAGAGCAAGCCAGTCACAGAATACTTAAAATGTGATGCCACATTTTACAGGCACTGCCCACAACTGTTGTTCTGTATTAGCAGAGACCCTGCCCTAAATGAGTCACACACAATCGCCATGTTTCTCTACACACTCAAGCATTTAAAAGCAGCCTTCATGTCAGGAATGTCTTTTTATTAAATCTATAGAAGTTTTCAGTTCAGAAATGTGAGTGATTTTCTGTTTTTATTTTTATTGTTTGGGACATTAACTACGTAGACAGCAGTATAGGTACTGCATATTACGCTGCTGTCACTTAATACGTAGATCTAATATAAACCTGTGATTTCTTTCCCAGCTGTTTACTTTCACAGACATAACCGACGGTGTTTTTGTTACTTAAGTGTGTTTGTGACATAAACTTTTGTGTATTTGACAGTTTAAGCACAATAAGACATGAAATTGAACTTTAGAACTGGCTGGCAGATCTCAGTACAATGGTCATGTAGCTCAAGCTCTCTCTTCCCTTCATATGCTAAAGGAAAGACTACAGTCTCCGAAAGCAGTGTGTCAGCCGCTTTCATGCGTACTCATGTGTGTGCACTCAGAAAATCATCTATCGGAAGTTCAAACCAATGTGTCTTAAAACGCAAGATTGCAGCGCGATAGACATGATAATCAAAACCAAGCAGATGTTTTATTTGGCAGAGTATCTGATGCTGCCTTCAAGTGCTATCGGAATTATCGTAAATATGAGTTTCCTAATCAGAAATTGGACATGAACAGCCTCTCAAGTCATATTTACTAGTGGGAAATTGAGAGATTATTTTGATACTCAAGTTTCCGAGTTAGTAGGGCCATAAACTTTAAACATGGTGGGGGACAATGACTGCAGCTGTCAATGCTATTCTTTATTAGTTTTTTTTTTTTCCAACAACTACATCACCCTGTCTTGTCGTTAAAGTAGTGCCTATTTATATATATGAACAATTGTTTGAAGCATATTGTACTGTATGTATTAAAAACAGTGAAATAAGCATGTATTTGACCAAAATTCCAGAATCGTCAGCAAGCTGACTATCAAGCACGGTGAATGTTTATGATTATCAACCAATGGAATATTACATTTTATTCTGTCCGACAACAAATCACTTGAATGCGACAAGCTCATAATCAAGACTTCATAAGTGGGAAATAGGAAGTTTCTGATAGCACATGAAGGCAGCATGAGTTATGAGCTGTAAAGGCACAGCCCTATTCTGGAAAAGGGGGCAGGGAGCAGTAGCTCATTTGCATTTAAAGTGACATGCACAAAAATCAGTGCGTTTTTGCTTACACTCAAAATGGGCATTTTCAAAACGATATAATGAATGATCTGCGGGGTATTTTGAGCTAAAACTTCACATACACATTCTGGGGACACCTGAGACTTATATTGCATCTTGTAAAAAGGGGCATAATAGGAGCCCTTTAAGCAAATGCTTAAGCATTTAAGGGGAAATACTTAAATGACAACTTTAAGGTACTTTAAGTGGACCCTTAAGTTTTTCTTGCAACCCAACGTTCACTAAGGGTATCCTTTACCTTAACTTATTTTATTTATTTATTTTTACTTCACTTGATTCCTCAGAAAAATAATAGCACATCTCTCCTCAGTCAACCTCATGATCTGAGGTATAATTCATGTCTCTAAGCAGTGTGGCAAGTGCTAAAGTTCAATACTTACGGTTGAGGCTTTATTCAAATCCCTTAACTGTGAGTATAATAATATTGATTCTTGTTATGGGTTGCTAAGGGCCGAATCACACGGACACTGCAATGCACACAAGTCATAGCTTTCATTTGAACTCACTGAACCAAAACAGATGCCAGTGGACTCATTACACACCGAAATGATTAAACGGCCAATAAAGATGTTGCTTCATTATTTCTTCATATGAGGCGTAGATACCAGAAGCTCTGTTGAACTTTCAGTGTAACCATGGCAACTCCAGATTGCTTTGGGGAAATGTGTGTTCCTAAAGGACTCAGGGACTTTAAAATGCCACAGGTATTCATTTGAGATGTATCCTCCTCTATCATATCCATACTGTGATGCCATATCCACATTTCTTGAATTTCTCTTCCATCGGTGGTGGTGGGCTCTGTTGACACAGGTTGTCATGTTTGCATCATATGGGCATTCAGCGTGACAAGCTCAGCCATGTATGTGGTCTCTCCATGAACTTCCCTCACAAGGTCAGTGTCGGTGTCCAGCAGCTGATCCAGACACACACAGCAGTGTTAGAAAACCTGCCAGCATCCTTCTCACTGTCTCACTGTGGTCCTTGTGAAGCTACCGGTCAAAACCTACAGTATGCAGTGTCTGATATTGTTCCCTTTTGCCTAAATAGCACACTAAGTGCATTAGTGGTGTTATTTGTAATGCTGTTGAAAAAAAGAAGTGTGCTTAATTGTATTAAATGTTTATAGTTCAAATCGTAAAAGTGTATATATACACACATATATATATATATATATATATATATACACTTGCAGATAATATAATATTGATTAAATAAATGGTTGCACTGAAAAAAATGTCATAGAAACTATTTTCACACAGAAATTGAAAGTAAATTTGACTGAAATATATTCTTGTAAAACATACTCAAATAATCTTTGAAAAATATTTTTTTACAGTATACTTAAGTGTACTTAAAGGGAGTCCACTTTTATGACTGTTTCTTAACACAGTTAAGTGCACTGTTAAAAAGTGCACTTTGTAATAATGTTAAACATGCTTCTAAAAGTACAGTAAAAAGTAATTTTGATGTGTTGACTGACATACATACTAAAGCACATATTTAACACTTGACTTAAAGTTTATAAATTTTAAATGTTCTTGAAAAACAACTTTACCAATGTGTAATGACAAGTTTATTTAAATACGTTTCAATACAGATGACATGGAAAAAAAATATCTTAATTTGTAAATGCTTGTCACTACTTTCATCAGTACACATTATTTCAAAGACAACTGAAGTAATTACATATAAAGATATGTCCTGATGTGTCCTTAAGTCCTGCAGTGGGTTAAAAAGCACTCTTAGAACTAATCACATTTTAATGTATATGTAAACTATAACATTTTTATTTAATTGAAAATAGCATACAGTTTGTACATTTTAGCATACTTTTAAAAATAGAGCTTCTTTTTCAGAAGATAGGTGTACATTTGCTTTTTCAAATTATCATAAATTGTGAGACAACCTTCATTGTGTTCACAGAGTACAGTATGCTATTGATTCTGTGTAGGCAGCTCACTAGGATCCACAATACTAAAGGCTGCTTTACTGGGGGTGGGGATTGATTATCTTCGCTCAAACTGGGTCTGTCTCTCCATGCGTGTGAATCCAGAAGTTCTCTCAAATTATCTGTTCTGTCTGGCTCTGGGACAGACAACAACTCACAAGGGACACCCAGGGTCCAGAGGACACAGCTGTCAGAAAAACTTCCTTTAACAGACTGTAATGAGTTCACAAGAGAGTAAATAAAAGAGAGAAATAAAAATAAATAAATGTGATGTGACAGTGAAAGAGGACTTGTGTGGATAATGTCTCTTTACCAATGAATCATAATGTTCACTACAGATTCATTGGTTTTCCAACTTTCACATGTTGTTTGTCATTTAGCAGATTTCTGTTATTATTAACATTCATTATTATGTCATTGACAAATATTAATACAGTATGTGACTAAATAAAATGAAAGCACATTCAAATAATAATGAATATCATTAAACTTTGAACCCACCTATTTATTTTTTTATTATTTTTAATAATATTTTTAAATCAACTCATACAGTATGTACACAATTTATAATATTAATTTTGGTAACACTTTGCAGTGAGGCTCCATTTATTAACATTAGTTAACATGAACTAGTGATGAACAACACTTTACAGTGTTTATTATTCTTAGTTCATATTCACTTAGTTCATATATACATTACTATCTGCATCTGTTAGTATTCCGTTAAGGCACTGTGAATTAATTACATATTTCTTCTTGTAGCTAATGCATTAATTAATCTTAACCAAAAAAAATCTCATTGTAAAGTCTTACCCTAATTTTAAGCTTTTAAGCATGAATGATTAAGACTATGAGTAGTGAGGACTGACTCATCTGTTATGCATTATGCAATGATTGCAAATGACTTAATGGCAATATAAGTGTTACCAAATACTTTTCCTGAAAGTAATGATTAGTGTTTATTTCGTGTAATTTGTCTGGTGTTGTTATGGATGCAGGTTGAGGGTGGAGTCCAGCTGGTCACAGCAGTGTACACTCAGCCCAACTGACAGCCGCCCTGACGGCACAGACTTCTGACAGATGTGTGACAGCGGCAGCGCTCTCCACTCTCATCCTCAGAGAGAGCCGCACTGACCTCAAATCAGATATTAAATATTAATACGATCCCTGATGTGTCCTTCTGTCTACCGCACACAGAGCGAGCAGATGTCACCTAAAAATGTGTAAGAAAAGAGAGAGAATGAGAAGTTTAAAAAAGTTGAAGATTCAGTGAATAAAATAATCTGAGAATGGTTATCTCTTTAAGAAAAAGAAATATTTAGCCTATCTTAATCTGTTTTTCAACCAAAGCAATATGCTTAAAATAAGATAAAAAAAGATAAAGCAAGTAAGAGATGGCAACTGT
>JAFVLL020020209.1:0-14800 GCA_021397915.2 Tor tambroides | reverse complement strand
ACAAAAAAAAAAAAAAAAAAAAAAAGAGCCAACCAGTTAAAATTTCCCTTGAGGCCTGTTAGTGTCCTTCAATACAACTCTGAAAACGACAGTTATTTAATAATTATAAAAGCAGCATACTGGCTGTAAATGTAGGACAACAAATCCAACCTGAAATCCTCATGATTTTGAAATGGAAGTCTTGGATGACATGTTCAAGTGTGGTCAGATTAGCTAAATTTCAGCGAAAATGTCACAAAAAAAAAGTCTATTGCCAATTGTCAATGACAGACATAGCAATGCATTAAGCACAGCACACACAAGTCATTTTTAAACCAATCAGCTCTCTGTTAGTTAGCGCAGCATATTTGCACAACAACGTAAACATGAGTGAAATCTACATAGGAACTTTATCGCAATAATGCAAAACTCCAGATGGCATGGATTTCTACTTAAATGACTGGATTTTGCCCTTGAACTTTCAATGAGCAACAGTAATTGTGACCGCACCTTAAGGCTGGTTCAAAATGTTTTGAAGTAAGACTATAAAAAACCCTATGTTTTCATGGTTGATCATTTCTGTCACTTTCGATGGCTTGGGAACTAACATCACACACTGACAACAGAGTTTTCAGTGTTAAAATGCCCTAAAGTGTATTTGCACTAACTCTAAAATTCATTATGTGTCAAAGAGAAAAAGGCGACAGAAGCAGGTCTTATTCTCATATTGCTGTCTGGTATTATATTCCTCCTCAAGTTAACAAAAACTTCACCTAGATGACACACACAATGTCCAGCCTTGAGATGGATAACAGAACACTACATTTCTGCCCTCAGGTTTAATGGCATAAAGCCAGTGGTGTCTCTTTCCCCTCGCATTTTCTCCTCCGTTCTCGCATGCAAAAAAACACATTTCCTGAGCCCCTGAGCCAGAGCTTCATTCACACAATAGATCATGTGAAACACGTAAACATGTCTATCACCTCATTACATTTATCCAGCAGTGAGAAAGAAAACAACTCAAACAAACAGGGTCTGTTTGGACAGACCCCCTCGATCACTGTGTTCTCTAATCTGAGCTTTTAACATGCTCTTAAGCTGCGATCAGCCGATTATGTACTCAGAGGATGGACATACAGCTCTATCTCCTCTGTTTTGACACCAGACAAACAGTCAGGATATGAACCACAGATGCAGAGCTTCACAATGCATTATATCAAACATGTGCAACATCTGTAAGCAGCTGATTTTTTTTTTTAGTTAGAGTCTATGATCTGTATTTTAATGCACTTTTTAAAACGGAAATTTCTGATTTTGAGTGGATAAGCCATGAGATGACAATAAAGACGACAAAAAAATTGCAAACCTCTCCTACTTTGTTTTGCCTTAGGTTTAAATGAAACTTGATCATGAGACTGTTTTTTTCCTTGTTGTCATTTCATTGTTAGTTCGTGCGTCACTGAAAGGTAGGATCAATCAGGAAAATGAAAGAATCGCAGAATTGCGGAAGAACATTTGTTAATAACGGCTGCTCAGACCTGCCATGACAAGTTGGACTGGGCCTTCACAACATCTATAACTGATTGTACACTTGACAATAGATACCTATCTTAGGAGTACCACATGGGACGGGTTATGTGTCAGAAAATATGTACTAAGGTTCTGACTGAAATTCCAATTAACCTGTTTGGCTGGCAGAAGATTCCTAAGAAACTAGGCTAATTTTGTATACCTCGAATAGCAGATCAAATTTACCACAAACAATTTCCTAATGTGCCCTCAACTGGATCCCTGACCTACTCTACTTAACACCAATAATCTGAATTAAATACGACTCGTTTAAATAATGAGAAGTTTGGAGAGAGATAGCAACAATGAAACTAAATGTCAAACACATGGTCTTGAACGGCCTTCACACTCCAACTGTCCACAATGCAGCACCCCGAATGAAAAAAAGGGATTTACAGCGGAATTAAATTCTAATTATCCTTCATTACAAATGGCTGTGGTCTAAAGCGGATCACATTACTGACCACTGCAGTGCGCAGCTGCTCAGTGAGACCAAAACCCAGCGGCCCAGCCATGGATTAGACCCTACTGTCTCAAAAAAATCCTCCCTTGTAAATATGTTTTTGTTGGAGATCTCCTTATTACATGGGATGATGTGTTTTTCCATCTCTATTGTTTTTCCCTTATCTCTCCTAATTCAAATCCCTGAGATTGTAAGCAAGCAGTCAGAAAATGGCAGAAGGGGGATTTATTCCTCTTTCCCACTTATGGGATTTGTAGAAATGGAGGAGGGTACATGTGGGCACATCTCTCACGGATATAAATCTAAATTAGGAATGGGCAGTATGACCAAAATCTTAAATTGCAGTAATGATTAATTTTATAAATCACAATAACCGCATATAAAGACTTATTTTTACTGGAAACGCAGCCCCCAAATATTTCAGAATTATATAACCATGTGGTAAAGTCTATTTCTCATCCTCCAGTGACTTAAGTAGTTCAAACTGAAAAAAATGAATCTCATTTGAAAATTAATAAGTCTGGTGTCAGTACATAAACATGTACTGAAATACTTTGAGTTCTTTTTTTGTTAAGTGAAATAAGAATATAAACTAAAACTAAGCTAAAATACATTTCCATGAGAACAAACAAACTAACTATATATATATATATATATAACAAAAACTAAATCGAAAATACAAAAGTTTTTATAAATAGAAATATAAACTAAAATTAAAATGTATTAAAACCCTGCGCAAGGCTTCCACCATATGTACACACGATGCATCCTTTCTGAATAAGTTTTAATTTACCAAAAAAAAAAAAAAAATCTCACTGACCACTGAAACAATAAAAAAACAAACAAACCATCAAAAAAAAGCAATGAATCTATACCAGCCGACGCATTTCTACAGTCATAATGGCCTGCTCTAACCTCACGCAGTGATTCATTCATAATAGATGTTTGCTCATTGAATTCTTAATACAGTTACCACCAAAACCTGCTTCACAAACCTCCTGAGATATCCAGTGGTGTCGGCCAATGTGTTTATTGCACTGCAAGTTTGACGTTGTTGACGAAACAAGCGCACCACAGCTGCTGAGATATGAGACTCAACCGTGACATAACATGTCTTGAATGGTTCTCAAAGGGCTAATAACAGTATGTGGTTTCCTTCTTGTAAGAAAACCCTGCATGGGAGAGAGTAGACCGCGAGATGCCTGGGTCTCATGTTTCTGTGTACATAACATGGTTTGGACGGCATGAGTCCTGCTGCCGGCTGGAGGGAGGGTTGAGTCGATATGTGTGAGTGTATTTATGTGCGTTTACTGTATCCACCACATATGTTTTGAAGGGTTAAAGGGAAACACAGCAGGGGCGTTGCATATCTGTGATGGGAAAAGCTGACTGCGAGAGATAAAGCGCACCCACAGCCTCTCACGGCCGAGCAGGAAGCGGTGTTAGGAAAGTGAGTTTCAGCGAAAGGGGTGTCATTCCTGCAGGGACAGAGGAGAGGAATGAGTTTCCACACGCACATGTCTCATAACACAGAAAAAAAACAGCAGAAACAGATGAACTTGGCTGCTAGAGCAAAACGAGCCCTGACAAGACATCATCCAAGAGACTCTCCCTAGATAAAAGACTGATCCATTCGAAATGAATCCACCAAACCATTAATGATTATTGACTCAAAACACAAACATCGACCAAAATATTGAAAACCATTTCTCAGGACCACCCTTTCAGCACCGTAAAACATTTCCTTTTTGCATTTTTTTATTTACTGAGACAAATTAACATAGACTGGAAATCAAGGGAAGAGAGAGAACAAGCAGCCAACAAATCAATACAAATTTATAATTAAATATAATTTATAATTAGAGATGCAATGAAATATAGCCAAATTTGAAAAAAAGCCCATAATTTTCAATAAATGGCTAATATTAAACTGTGGTATTATTTTGCCAAATAAATTACAAACTAAATCAATAATTTTAATGTAACATAACGTAATGTATTTAAGCATCACATAGTGTAGTATAAAAATGTATTAATTTTGAGATTTATTAAAGATTACATTTAAGTGTTATTAAATTATTGATATTTTTAAAGATTAACTTCGAATTAAGCTTTAGAAGACTGCAAAAGAAATCTAAATGTAAAAATAAAGTAAATTTGCAAGAACAATTAAATATCCAATATCAACTAAATAAAAAAAATTACAAATAAATTTAAAATGTCTAATATCAAGCCATAACCAATACTGTACTGATATATCTTGCTGAAATATACTGATTAATGGCCATTAAAAAATTAAATGTAATAAAGTAAATAAATAAGCAAATAAGTAAATAAATTACAGCTATAAATAGCACCCACAATTTCTAAAGCAATTCATCCCTAATATATTTAGTGTCTTTTTGCTTGGGAGCACCCGTCATACCCTGAGAGCCGTTAAGACACGGACAGCAGCAGGGCCTCAAATAAGGCCTGTCTTCTGAGAGACAGAACAAAAGCATTAACTGAAGCTCCATGTGTTCTTTATTACGCCCTTTTACAGCCCGAGGTCGGCAGCTGACTAATTTAAGCAACCAAATCGACTGGGAGGGAAAACCGAGAGACACAATCTGACAGAAGACACAGAGGAAGACTCTATTGTTCTTCTAGCCTTTGTCACAGTGAAAAGTGGCAGATGGGTGTTTGCACCCTTCTGATTCTATTCGGACAGCTGTGAGGCATAAGTAACTCCTCTTCTGAGGACAAAAAGGGAAACAAGGAAGAGACAGAAAGCAAGAGGGGGCACCCGGTGCCCCTGCTGTGTCTGCTATCAGCGGATGGCTCTAGACACAGTGCTCTTGTGTTCGGGATCTGCTGCGTCTTGGCTCACCCACTCCAGGAATGCACTCGGCCTACAGCTAATGACAGACTGGAGCCTCTGTGGTGCACATAAGCAGTCGGAGCAAAAGCTGCTGCCAGTCAGCCGCCTGGATCCTTGGCCAGCAGCTGTACTCAGAGGTGCTGACATCCATTGTGCTGGCTAATGGCTACTAGGAACATGAGTGCGAAAAGAGCATCTGTTTAAACGTGACTAGGCGACTTAGGGTCAACGGTGAGTGGCTATCAAACACGGTCCACAAAGACAGATGGTGCAGTGAGTTGTTTTGAAGCAAGTCTGAGAGTTTTTTTTTTGGCAATGCTAAGGAAAAAGGGTGGAGTGTTGTTTTCTCAGATGGATCTATGTAAATAGTTTCACTTTCTTAATCTCACGCCAGTGGCAGAATATGGTCACATCACGAGCCAAACCACCAAAGGAATCGGTTCTTCAACATGCAAAATGCTAGTCGCAGCAATCTCGTTGAAACTTCCTTACACAAATGTAATCAAAAAGTTCTGAACAGAAAATTCACCTCATGTTGCAATATCTGATTCACAAACTAATCATTCAGAGAAGTCTTTTGAAGCAGATCAACCCAATTCACTAAAGAGATCCAACTAAACAGAATGATTTGCTCATGAATCAGACACCAGATGACCAATTTTTCACTGAAAAACAACTTAATTTGGGTCTGTTTCACATCTAGGGTTATCAGACTTTTATTGGATGTTCACCTTATTTTTAATGTATGAACAGGTGGGGCCATTTGTAACTTAAATGTGCAAGGCTTCCAGCATCATCCAATTCCAGTTATTTTAGATCTATAAAAACAGTCCTATATGCCGGCAAACTGGTATTTATTATCATATTTTAATTGGTTATCACAATTATAAACAAAGGTTTGTAGCAAAAATGGTTTTACTGTTAACTACACTTTGTTATTTTTCTTGTTATGTACCTATAGTGGCTAATGAATCGAAAGTTTCACATTTACAGGAAATCGCTTGCAGCATTGCAAAATAGGTGGATGACATAACACTTTTTTGCTGCTGCTTTTGTAACCTTTTTGAAGCTTGAAAGCTTTGTTCTTTGTAAGTACATGGAAAAAGCCCTTTTTTCAAAACTTCTCAGTTTTTCTACAGATGTAGACATACAGGTTTAAAATAAAGTAAATTAAGCAACAAAATGTATACTCCACATTTATGCAACTCGATTTACAAGTCTACCGAGAAAGAATGCAGGCTAATCGTCACATGAGGAACAGTCTGTCTGTTAGTTACATATTTCCTCATACTTCCTCATAATGACTTGATGTGAATCAGTAACTCTATACAAGCTATACAAGTCAAGATGTGGGTTCTTTATCAATTGAATCATCAAAACAGCCAGTGACGCTAGAGCTTCGTCATTAAAGCCGACAAGATGAGAATGGGTTTTTATAAGCCTCTGTGGGCCAAACTGCGTGATTTCCCTGATGATGTGAAATAAATATCAGAAATATTGACTGCTAGTCACTAAGCTACAAACAAGTGAACATGTAAGTAAATAGATCAAAGATAAAAAGAGAGTAAATTTTAGTTTTAGATTCACAATTTCATAATATAGTCTCTTTCTACTCGTGATAAACCAGACATTAACCTTTAAACTCAGTCGTGTCATCGTGTTTGACAAGGGTGTGGAGAGAAACGTAGGTAAGTGTAATAGACTCTTTCATAGCTGAAAGCTAAGCTAGCTGTATCATCAAACATGTCACAAATGGCACCAACAGCTCTAGTTAGTTCTTTTCAGAGTGACGCAAGTACACTTAACTAGTCCACACTAGTGTACACTGAGACTATATGTTGGCCATAAGAATGGCTTCGCAAAATGCCTCCTGAATTTTAAAATCACGAAAAAAGCGACACCTTTTGTCCCGTGCAATTTACAAACACGCACAACTGAAGGCCACAAAATCGCAAGTCCTCATCAAGCTTTTGAAACGCTGTAATTTTCCACAAAGAAAACAAATAACATAAGCCCTGTGATTCATATAATTCCTAGTTGCTTTCACGAACACTTAGCATAAGGAAAACAACCCAAATGCTTTGACACCCACACCAACATCCTCTAAAACATTTGATATAAAATTTAGAGACAGAACAACATCTGCTAAACTTGTGCTATTAGCATTAGCAAGGCCTAGAAGGCACATTAGCAATTATGCTATTTTGTTTACAAAATAAGAAATCAAGCCTAATGTATTTTTCAAGCAAAGATACACAATAGTGGTTGCAGCCGTTGATGCAATGTATAGATGTCTGGCAGTCTGCAGGGCCACTGGACAACATATTACAGCAGAAAACTAAGTTAAAGAGCTTGAAGAACTACCGTATGAAAACTTGAGGGGAAAAACACAACGCTCAGTCTTCGTTAGAGAAGGAAACCAGACATGTACACATCTGTTTCACATGGATTTTCCAAAGAAGAATCGGGTCAGCGCTGTAACTTGTTTAAAGTTGCATTACAACGTAACAGAACCAAAACTTGGGGACAGTCAGGTTTATCATATCAGTTCAGTTTGTAAATTCAGTTCAACTCACAGTTCTCATTTTAGTCATATAATGTGCCTCAAATAAAACATCACTTTTACTGAGAAATTCATCATCAGGTAAAAATAAGTACAAGGGCTAATTTGCAAACATCTCTCAAACCCACACAAACCAATTCCTGAAGCAAAAGAATACTTCTATCTACGCTAGCATTTAAAAGTTTGAGGTCAGCAAGATTTATTTTTTCTTTTGAAATTATTAGTTTTATTTAACAAGGATGCATTTAATAGATAAAAAGAAACAGCAAGGCATTTATAATTAGTGGTCGACTGATATGGGTTTTTTGACAGCCGATGCCGATATCTTGGAAAGCACAGATATATAGCCGATATAATTTTATTTATTTTAATTAATATTTAAGAAATTTTAAATCATTTGGAAATGGAATAAAAAATAAATGTGTAAAATAAACATACTTCTACTTTAGATGACAAAGAATTTTCACAAATAAATACATATTTAATAAATATAATTAAAAAGGATTAAACACTGTAAGCCAAGCTAGCACTCATTTTACATACAGCACACAGTGAAAATGACATAAATATAACAGTGGGCAAATGCATAAAGTGCAGCATAGTTTGAAATCAGTTTAAAGTTTGTCGATCGCATATCTCCAGTGAAGCTGAGCTCTCCTCCTGTCCGCTTTCAATTCGATTGTCACACAGAGAACACACAATCATGCAGGATACAAATGCACACTTTATAAGATCTCATAGCTGGATTCTACTAAGTCTGCAAGGTTTGTGAAATTAAATGTTCATAAAGTAATTCAAAAATTTGTTTAAATGATATAAATGCGTAGGCCTATTTGCTGAATGCTGACGGCAAACGAGAAATTATTATAATGTTTGCCTTTGTTACCAATAATATAAAAGCAATCGCTATAATACTTTTTTGTTTACATTTTAATTCATTTGTTTAACAGTTCTATCTGATTATTAGACAGACTTCTATCCGTATTAGACAGAATTGAACGATGACAGCAAACAAGAGGGAGAATGTGAGCACTGTGTGGTCAGGCGCTGCCGTTCTCAGCGCCGTCAAATTAAAAGTCCCGCCTCGAACACGTCGGCCAAACAGAAAAACTTATCGGCCGATGCTTGAATAATAACAAATATCGGCCGATATATCGGCCTTGGCGATATATCGGTCGACCACTATTTATAATGTAAAAGATTTCTATTTCAAATAAATGTTCTTTTGAACTTTCTATTCATCAAAGAATCCTTGAAAACAACTGTTTTCAACAATGATAATAACTCTATTTTTATTGTATTTTGGATTTAATAAATGCAGCCTTGGTGACCTCAAGAGACTTTCAAAAAATGTTTAGTATTTTACTGACCCCAAGTGATACATTTAATGGTTTTAACATGCATATGAAAAGAATCAATCACCATTAAACAATTTGTGTTGGAAAATTCCAATTATTTCTGCTTTTTGGTTATTCAAAATGCCTATTTGTCTATAGTATCTCACTATGCTAGCACCTCGTCCAATGTCATAATGGTTTGAATCCAGTCTTTGCTGAGGTGAGAATTAACACTAGACAACATATGGAAGTGGTACAGTGACAAATCAGAGTAAAAAGTGTGTAACATGGGAAATTCCTCTAGTTCACAATCCGCCTAGTGCTAAAAACAGAGTGACTTCAGCTGTGTGCCTTCAGGGAGCTGCTTTTCATACTCACACTTTGAAATAGTGTGGGCTGAGTCAAGCTCCAGAAACCCTAAGATCAGCCTCTGAGCACAGTAAGGTTTTTTTTTTTTTTTTTGCCTTCCTGTGCTACTTCCTCTTGTTTGTTTTTGTTAACTATACATGTGAATGAAACGATGCAATAGCAAAGCTTTTTTTAAAAACAATTGTTCCAAACAACATCATTTTATAAGTAAGATAAGATCTGGCCCTCCTTGTATCTCCAAGCTTTGTGGATGCTGAAATGTTACACAATCACTATCTAGGTGCCTTGCCTTGTAATAAGTGCAGTGAATGTTTCAAGCAGTTCACTGTAAAGTTTCAATTCTCAAATTGCAGGTCCTGTCTTGACTTTAACATTGATGACCTGCCAATCAAGATACATGGCCAAAATTATGTGCAGACCAAACGCCACAAATTATAGCGATTAATCTACAAATAACAGCTTCTGCTAGTTGTTGGAACATTGCTGTAGGGATGCGCTCCCATTCAGATGCACTGATGTTTGGCAAAGGTCTTTATTGGAATAGCAAAACACATTAACGAAAGTGGGGTATTTACATTGTCATGGCCATGATGATTATGTAGGATTCTTTGTTTTGTGTCATTAGCTTATGTAAAACACCAACAAATGTATCAATAGATCTATGTCATCATCATCACTGTCCACACATCTGATTCAGGTTCCTCTTTTAACACTCAAGCCTCATATGATTTCTTCAACAAGTTCTACAATAGTCCAGACCAATACAGATCACAGGATTTCAAGTAATGGGTCGATTTCATGCATTTATGCTCACTAAAGCCCTGCCTAGGGAGTATGATCTGACTTATTAGTAGTATTAGTATTACTAGTAGGTAATGATCTATGATGATCTATGAAAACTAGCCCTCAGCGGGGCATAAGAAAATCATACAAAAACTTACAAATGAGATTGTATGACTAATTCAACCAATTCTAAAAGTCATGAGACTTTTACAATTGTATGTTATATTTTATAATGTTAGTTATATAATGTTAATATTTTCTAATGCAATTTTTACAACTGAAATCATAAAGAAATGCAAACTCTCAAATAAAACAAACTATTCCTCAAAATATACCATGGATAATGCATAAACTTATCTCTGCTTCACTGGTGGCACCAAATGGAATCTGCAATCAGTTTTTACCCTTGCAAAGCAACACTTGTTCAACTAATGGTGTAAAATTGTGGCAGACCACCAGTTTATCCAAAAAATGGAAGACGAGGGGCTGTTTATTTTTAATACTGTTCATTTTGATAATTTTTGTTGCTGTTAGTGGCACACAAATTACACAGTTTACATTTAAGCATGCAGAGGAGATGGACAGAAAGAAAAGGATGCTTGGGTGGACGCACAGAAAAAACAGCCAAAATATGGCGCAGTATCATCGACAGACTTTCATCGGATGACCTTGAAAAATCATCCCTTCTGTCCGCTGCTCAGTCTGTGGGAGGACTAAACATGTAGCATTCAGCCGGTGTACTAGATTCATGCCAAACACGTGTGAGCAGCCATACATCCATGCATACACACACACATTACTTGGGATCACTTGGGACACTTTTGTACCTGGCTCGACTTTGTGGTTCTGAATCAATATGAGAATGTGGCCGCTTGGGATCAATGGTCCAGCCCAATCCCACCATCCCTCAATCCCTCCATCTCTATCATTTATTCTCCAAGCGCAATGCTCTCAGTGACTCACTCATTACATAAGGCAAGAGACACTCATTTGCCTGTTGAGCTGCGTTCACGTGTTGTTAAGGGGAAATAGTGCAGATGCCGTGTGGTTTTGGGAACGGAGAGTTAAGTGCTGTTCAGACTGGATTAGTTTCCAAATGACGTTTGAGTTAAAATTATATAAAAAAATAAAAGAACAGCTTTGATTTCAAGTAACAGTTCGGATGGGATTGAGGGCATCCCCCTCCCCCATTTCATTTCATAATTTACTTTTGGCCATTTGACCATAGTCATAAGGGGCTTTCACACCGGAACTCTAGGCAAAAGTACCAGCTTTTTGTTCGTACCACAGGAACTAGGAACTATTTTAGTTCTAGGAACACTGTTTGGGGGAACTAAATTAGTCTCGCGTAGCCAGACCTTCAGACTGATGTCAGAAGGTCTGGGAACCTTTAGCCACTTTGAATGGCCAAGAACCATCCATATTACTGACAGGTAAAGCAACCAATCATGTTTCGTTTTGTGCTGCGTCAAGTTTAGGGGTGTGGAAATGTCTCCACAATAACAGACCTGGACATATTTTAAAAAGCCTATGCCGCGAACTTTACATAGTTCACATACTTTTGAAAATCCAGCGTTTAGTTGATCTGACTTCAGAGTTCCTACTGCCAGTGCCAATGCAACCAGAAAAACGGCCCAAGGGGGAAAGTGGTTCTCTAGGATCTACTCTACTGGCTAGTTCCTCGAACTACGTGGTGCGAAAGTCCCTAATGTATTTTCTTAACTTGGAAGCTGTTCAAATTTTATACACAATTTTCCTTTGTGGTATGGAAAATTCATGTACTGAATATCAATATATTTGAAGGTATTGTATCAAAGCTAGAAATTCCAGTACTGTGGCAACAATACTACTTATAAATTTGGTATATTTATAACATTATGTATATAAATAAGACTATAGTGGCTGTTCTGAACTATCTGTGATCTGACTCTACTTATTGACTTCATTTGCTATTTACGTTGGATGGGATGCTAACAGTACTTCAAGCACCAACTGTTATTTTACCCGGGAAGTTGGCTGAAAGGTCTACAAACACAAAATGCTGAACCACAAATTCACCTATCCTTCTCAGACAAAAAAAAGAAAAAATCTGAATAGGGCTAAAGAATAACTTGCGGTTTATAAATACAAACACACAAGTGCCCAAGTGACTAAGGTCACACATACACACCTTTATCTTTTAAACAACACTTCAAATGCCTGTCAACATGGATATCTGTTTTTGTTCTCAAGCTAAATCTGCCATGCAAAGCAATATATAGAGCTATGTTAGTGAGGGAGACACTGGATGAGACTCGCACAGAAAGGGGCAACAGACGTACACACACACCCTCAGTGACAAGAGAGAGAGTGAGAAAGAGAGAGAGAGAGAGAGAGAGAGAGAGAGAGAGAGAGAAATCCCATCCCCCACCAACACCTCCCAGATGCTCGACTGAAAACAAAGAAATGATGCTCATTTTATTCCATCTGGAAGCTTAAGTCCAACGGTTATTTCTGTTATCAGAGCACTGAGAGTGACACATACAAAAGAATAAAAACCTTTGTCTTTGACATCAAGAATCATAGATGCTAACAGACAAAACCAGCCCAGTATAAACCATCTGTGACTCAGAATTATGCAGAAACCGAATTCAACATAATTCATTGAAAAAAAACAATGCTTGACACCTCCATTCCTGCAAGTTACTTCACATATTTCATAATCTGAGGACATTTTACTTCCTACGAAATTAATGAGGCAGTTGTCAGCATTTTAAATATCAGTGTCAGAGTGAATGGCAGTGGAAGGTTGAGGTGTAGGAGGAATATGAAGGAGGATTTTGTGAATAATCTCACCTGAAGCTTGGCCTGTGGGGAGCATGCCGAGGAGGAGGAGCAGCAGGGATGTGGCGGCCACCCTGTGAGCGAGCGAGGCTCTTGTCTCACACGCTACCATTCCATTGCACATCTTTCAGCCCTGCTTGTGCAGCAAGAATCCTCTCCGGCTGAACCTAGCGACAGAAACACACACTTATAACTACTCAGTAGTTTGTGTATTAAAACAAAACAGAAGTGGTAGCTACAACATCATTTATAAGTCCTTTACCATGCTCACATGGAATTTGTGCTTACAGATTTTCACTGAAAGTCAAGCAGATTTCATATAACAAGTCTTAAACCAAGAATCAAAATCTTTCTGTCACACATGGCAAAAGCGGGCTATATTATGACCATAAATATTGTTGCATATTTAAAAATAAAAATATATTTTAAATCCCAATTAAAACAGGATTTAGGCCTAGTCATTAAACCTTTATTAATTTATTGCCTGCATTTTTTTCTAAGCCACTCTACAAAAGTGACTTTCACACATCTCACTTTATCAATGATCAAAACCTGTTTTTACTCACATTTGGCTAATTTTGTATGTTTTTTAGCTTCTAAAAGTGTAGAACTCTCAGTTCCTTTTTAAAGTCATGCTATGTTCATGGCGAGAGCCAGGTTTAGTTATTCAAAAATAAAACTAAAGTTGTTTAAGACTATTATTTTCTAAAAACCTAGATTAAAGACTAAATTTGGATTTACTTGGTTAAAACCCTTTTCTAAAGTATCAACAGAATAAAAGTTTCTCAAAAGAGTAGACGCATTACAGTCCAGCAAAATATTGTTTTAATATTGTAAAATAATATTCTGACAAGATGAATTTTATGTGAGTCTTGAGTCTCAGTTCCTTTTACATTTTTTCATATTTAAATTAATTTCACAAAATTCCACAATTTTATCCAGACAATAGTTTTTAATGTGTGAAAAACAGAAAATATAGCAGTTATAAGCAATGTTTTCAATTCAAGACAAATGGAAAAAAATAGTATGTTTCAAAACATCATTGTTCTCGAAACTAACTCATGGACAATGTGAGAACTGAGAAACCTTGAGGAACTGAATTATTCATTTCACAATACATCGTACATGTTATACTGAAAATCAACAAACACAGAACAGATGCTGCAGGGTATCCATGTGGTGTATGGTGGTGTTGTTTACATTACATATGAAGCCTATTAGCAAATACGACAATGGAGAGTGAGTTAGAATCACATTACTTTGTACTTAGGGAAAAAACAAGTGCAAGCATTACACAAATGAGAGCAGGTGCAACGGTGCTGCTAAGTAAGCACAAACCATTTGTCAGCATTCCTCCAAAACAAGATGCGTATGTGTGTGCTGAGGACAGATTAAGCTCAAGAACATGGGGTGCATGAGTCCCAGAAACAAACAGGATGCTGAGGGTGCAGCTACTGCTCCCACATGAAGCCAATCTGCCACTGCCACCACACCTTTCCCCTCCTCACTGGAGAGAAGCACTAGGGTGCCCAAGGAGCACAAGGAGTGTGACGCACATCCCACTGGCAGAGAAGAGCTCGCCCGCTGCCTCATGTACCAAACAGACTGGCGAAGAACATTCTGCAACAAACTGCTCGGTGCCAACACGATCCCAGAGTGGGAAAACGGCAATTCAGTCTGGATTCAGTCAAAGTGACTAAGGTGTTGTACAGATGGCATCCCGAGTAAGCGCATCGACTGACATTGCGCACAAATATCCAACAACACCTGCTTGAAAATATTTTCAAACAGAGATAAATGACCATATCACATGCTGTTTAAGAACTAAGCCTTTATAAAGTGCACCAAACAACTCCATTGTGGATGTAAAGATCTAGTTCACCCCAAAAATGAAAATTCTTCCACCATTTACTCGCCCTTATGTTGTTCCAAAAACAGTAAGACTTTAGTTAATATTTAGTCTCGCGTAATAGCCAGACCTTCAGACTGAGGCAGAAGGTCTGGGAATGGCCAAGGCCTGCCCAAGAGGCCATATGACTGACAGGTAAAGCAAC